>BQNB010065292.1:13830-34995 GCA_026074375.1 Tanacetum coccineum | reverse complement strand
TTGTAGTCTTGGGTGATTGCTCTTTTTTTGCTTCAAAACTACTAGTAGACTTCATATAATTCGGCGTTGAACGTGCTCCATCATCATGTACAAGCTGCGTTTTCAAACTTGACATCCTTGATCCTTTATTTCCAGAAGCTAGATCATCCATTTTCAGCTTTCTTGCCACCTTTGGGGTTGTAGTCTTGGGTGATTGCTCTTTTCTTGCTTCAAAACTAATAGTAGACTTCATATAATTCGGCGTTGAACGTGCTCCATCGTCATGCACATGCTGTGTTTTCAAACTCGACATCCTTGATCCTCTATTTCCAGAAGCTAGATCATCCGTTTTCAGCTTTACCTTTGGGGTTGTAGTCTTGGGTGATTGCTCTTTTTTTGCTTCAAAACTAATAATTCGGCGTTGAACGTGTTCCATCGTCATGGACAGGCTGTTGCGTTTTTTTCTTCTTCTTGAACGGTGGAGATACTGATCGTGATTCATCAACCCTTTTAACCTTTCTTGCTTCAAAACTAATAGTCGACTTCATATAATTCGGCGTTGAACGTGCTCCATCGTCATGCACAAGCTGCTGCATTTTCTTCTTCTTCTTGAACGACGGAGATAATGATTGTGATTCATCAACCCTTTTAACCGTTCTTGCTTCAAAACTAATAGTCAATTTCATATAATACGGCGTTGAACGTGCTCCATCGTCATGCACAGGCTGCTGCGTTTTCTTCTTCTTCTTGAATGGTGGAGATAATGATCGTGATTCATCAACCCTTTTGACCGGTCTAGTCTTTTTCATGATATTTTTTAGGTCATGGGATTGTGGAGGAAATGGTCTAAGGTTCACCATATGGGTATCTGATTGAAAGACCTACTTGAGTTGAGTGTAGAAGGGGTGGAACTTAGATCGATGATGCAATTTTTGTGTATGTTATTTTGTAGAACTAATCCCCTATTTATAGTGAGAGATTGAGTAGGGATCAACTCTATATTGGGTAAATATTATGATACATAATATATTCTTTATTTAGTCAAATCTCTCATCAAAGTTTAGGAGCCATATTATGGTAATCAATTAATTAAGGCCATAATATACTATGGAATATGCTAACATTCTCCTACTTGGCCTTATTCTATTTACACTGTACAACATTAAATTGGTCGAGTTGATTTCATAACTTTATCAGTCATATAGAATAACTAACGCAAACTAAAACTACTACAAAAACGGCTTTTTAGACCTCCACTTAAAGACCTTTAATGAAAAACACAGGTCTAAATGACAATTTAAGCCACCTAAAAACCTTTAAAACCGGTTCGTTTCAAATACACCTGTCCAAATGAGAAAAATACATTTAGACCGGTGTTAACTAAATCAACCTGTCTAAAAAATAACTCTTTTATACTGGTTACTTGTATATCCACGGGTCTAAATAGTAAAACACATGAGTACCGGTTCAAATTTACCACACCGGCCTAAATACTTTTAGGTGGGATTTAATTTCATTTGATCTTCAAAATTTTCATTCTTCCGCCAAAAAAACACAGTCACCAACTCACCATCCATCTCTCTCGAACTACTATCAAACCCTAAACATCCATCAGCCACCGTTACCTAACCACCATCAGCGCAGCTCCACTTCACCACCGCTAGACCTGTTACGAAACCCTTAACCACTTCAACATCCGCTCAACACCACTTAACCAATGAGTGATCTTGATTTCACATTAAATTTATATATGTTGCAACTCAGATCAATAAAATAATATTTGTGAGATTTTGTTATATTTTTGTTGGATTAAGCAATAATTTATAACATAGATATGTATGTGTGAATGCAAGTATTGATTTTGACTTATGAATGCATGAATGATGGAATTAGGGATTAGGGACCAAAAGGGTGTTTGAGTAACTTTGTGCTTAAAATTAAGCGGTTCTCAATTTGTTATATGCTTATGAATAAGCAGATTAGCACTTAAAAACACTCCCACTCACATGTTCGTTAAAAAGTTTTTGAGTTCGGCTATTCAAAATGCTTATTAAGTAGTTAAGTAGTTATGAATAAATAACCTGTTGGCCCTTTTCTCACGGATATTTAATCAACGATATACCAAAACAATGAAATAAAACTCTCTTTTATTAATCTGTCATCATTGACTTGTTTGTTTACATGAATTCTATTTATACATAGCGAATAGTCAAGATTGAAGAGTCGTGATGGTTCGAATGAACCAACCGACATGTCTTTACATTTTGTAACTGCCTATAACTGTTTTTTCTAACTAACTTCTAACTGCTTTGTAACTGCCATTTGTAACTGCTTTTTTTGTACAGCAGATTGGGATTAGCCCAATGATGGGTTTGGCCCAATATTCTCCCCCTTAATCACAATCGCTGCGACGTAGGTCTTTAAGGCATTTGTAGTCGTCTCACATAACTTCATTTGTCTTCGTTCTTGCTTCCTTTAACACTCACTGTAACATTGATCAATTTTTTTGGAATTTTCTGCACTCCCTGCTGTCTTCTGCATTCTCTGCGGCTTCTGCACTCTCTGCGATTTCTGCACTCTCTGCGATTTCAGCACTCTCTGCGATTTCTTGTTGTATCATTTATTTTCATTTATGGTCGCCATGAGCAATGTTGGCTCTAAGTCTTCTTCAATAAAATTTGAGTGTTCTCTGACTTGATTCTTGCATTTGTTTGGACATTCATAGGCATAGTGTCCAAGCCTCATGATAGCAACATATCTGCAAAATATAGATTTTTCAGGATAATTGCTAACAAGAAAAAGAAAAGAATAAATAGAACTAAGGATCATATTGTTCCAAGCCGCATCTTTTGATCCATGCATACACAATCTCCTCGCTAACTAAAATCATAAATATCAAATGACAAACCAAATCAATTATGTCAAAATGACACCAGTCCTACTGGTCCATTACAAAAGAAGATTACATATTTTGGTCGGGAAAAAACACGGTACTTCGTAAACGGTACCGGTACGGTGCCAAAATGGCACCGTGCTCATCCCTACACTAAAGTCATAATATCAATCCCTTAAAAGACTAACCAATGCATAATATATAATTATATATGGCTAAATGCAATCAGAAATAGGATGATCAGTTCCCGTCATTCGCATACGGTGGTTATACTATTTGGTTAAAAAGGTTAAATAATTGAGAAATTTATGAGTTCAAGAACATACTTTGTTTTATCTGCTCCTCTTTCATTCACATAGCCAATGGATCTCTAGAAATACGATGATCAGTTCCCATCATTACACGATATTCCCGAGCAGTTTGACAAGAAAACATTTCTATGAGCTGAGTGTTTTCATCTTCGCCAGTTTCCTCATAATGTTTCTGAATAGCTTCACGAGATATGTCTTTTTTCCACGCTTTCACCCGTTCTGAATAGTATGCTACTGGACCATCTCTTCCCAATCTTTCATGTTCCGCCTGCAGCCTACATAATAGGCCAACCACTTTAAATCTCTTCTATTTTTTTTATTTTTTTTTAACATAAGAAGAATTCAGATCGGTTATACCTTTCTTCTTTATATAAATGCTTCCTAGCCCTGTAAAGAGCGGTTTCGGTCAAAGTTGGTTGTTCACCGTACAGCTTAATTTGACCCGTTTCAGCCATGGCCTTGAGAAACACCTGTTGAATCAAATTCAAGGCATCTTCAATACACTATATAGGCAAATTTCAATTTTTCACCCATTTGACCTGTTAGGAATATATATCATCATCGAACTTTGTACTAACCGTTTCAGCATCAGGACGTTTCTTCTGCCACCTAGACCATTGTTCCTTATCCAGTTTCCTCCAATTCCACCATAATTCTTCACTAGTAAGAGGCTCCTTTATCAGCTTCCTAACTTTAGGATCAATAACGGATGGGGCCGTCCAAGGTTTTTTTTATCAAGATCATACCCAGTTAATTCATCACTAGTAAGTGCGCGTCATGTAGCCACATAAGACAATAAGGTCGTGGCAATTGCAAGTTCATTCAGATGCAGGAAGCATGACAATAAATTCACATAAACATATAATTATTGAGAACACTTGATGAGGAGCATAAGGGGTGTTTGTTTCGGCTTATATCTGGGATTATGGGTTTATTTGATTTCGACTTATATTTGATAAGCACCAATTTTGTCACTTATTTTTATACTTGTGGGCTTATATAAGTTTATTATTTCGTAATAAACTTATAAGCTCACAAATCTCAAAATAAGCCGCAAAATTGGGGCTTACAAATATAAGCCGAAGTCAAATAAGCTCATAATCCCACAAATAAGCCGAAACAAACACCCCCTTACATGTCCATCTCACAAAAAAGATTCATCTAATGCTACTATAATACAATACAAGAGAATGAGCATCATGAACATCTATAATTTGGTTTTTTATCAACCAAAATTCAACAGTTGAACCTAATTTAAGATTTATTTATGCTATCAAAAGTACTAACTACTGATGCTCTTAGTGATGATTTTAAATTTTTAATCAAACATATAACACATAATTTGAAAGTTCACATTCACAATTTTAATGTAAACATTAAAACAAATTAAAATTACCTTTGGAAAGTGGAAGCACATTCAATCAAGGGAGGAAGGGCAGATGGTTTTAAGAAGAAATCTATAAAACGAATTCACTAGGAGGGAAATCTGTTACAAGAGATAAGGAAGCCTAAAGGAGGGAACTTAAAATTTTCATCAGGATGCTAATGAAAAAATGGCGCTTAATTTTTTAGGATTGATGATTTTAGGCGGAAATGGGGTTTTGAGATTTGGGATTTTGTGTTATGTATTTTCTTATAGCATCAGCTTTTTTATTTTTTAAGTGTTAGTCGGGTCGGGTTGGTCGGGTAAAGACTAAAAAGTTCATACCCGAACCCAACCATAATTAAATTCGGGTAACTCGGTTTCGTGTCAATTCGAGTCAGGTCAATCCAAATACGAGGAAAATGTTATAAAAAAAATCATTTTTTCTCTTTTAAAAATAAAATTTACAAAACTTATTTAAAAAAAAAAAAAAAAATCTTTATTCGGATCGATCGAGTCGACTCGAACCCGAGTTAACCAAAAATCTAATACCCGATACCCGACCCTATTTGGTAATCGGGTTACTCGGGTTAACCCGAATAATTTTTTTTGACCCGAATAGGTTTAATCAGATTCGGGTCCGGATCGAGTTTTTTGACAGCCCTATCTATATGTCAATTGCTATGACATAAAATAAAATGTTACTCTCTAAAAGGCAACATTTATTAAAAATGTTGCATTTTCTTATAAATTTTGAAACACTTACAATAAAATGTTGCAGTAGCTGTTCAAATGCAACACTTTTTATGTAAATGTTGCTTTATTATTATTGTTAACTAAAAGGCAACCATTTTCAGAAGTGTTGCTCTTAACGGGTTGCATTAGACCTCTTTTGTTGTAGTGTAAATACATAGCTTTGATAATAAAAGCTAACCAAACCGTAAGCAACCTAACCAAGACCTAATGGATCACAAATCCACAATCGGGAAGCATTACATAAGAGATAGCATAGGTATAAGCTAACCAAGCCCTAAGCATCCTAACCAAGACCTAATGGACCACAAACCCACAATTGGGCTTGGGCCAATGACTGTAACAGACAACAAAGATTCATCATAGTTCTCAAAGTCGTGATCCTTAATAAGAACTGTCTAATTCAGGATCACCATCTTCTTCCTCTGACCAGGCTCCCGAGGTCACAGTTTCTACATGATACAATTGTTGCTTGCTGGACAACCTATCGTCGACTTCTGATTTTTCTGTTTACCAAAAGCGTCAGCATTATCACTAAATAAAGCAGAACAATAACCCTCCTCCCAATCTATGTCCAAACACTCCAAATCGTGGTTGCCTTTTTCTTGTCTGTCTTTGCTGTATATTTCAAGAAAGAAATCTCTGTTTTCTTCTTCCATATCTACTTTTTGTGGAGCTTCCGTAGCTACAATCACTAGCTCTTTGACGTCATCTTTCTTAAAGATAGGTGTTCTCGGGCGTCGAGATAAACACCCGACCTTAAAACTCTTCTGCGTCTTTAAAGCATGTCTCTTTGCTGAAAAAGGCCTAGATGGCTTAAAATTTGTAGTTTTTGTTAAACTCGACTTTCCAGAAGCTAGATCATCCTTTTTCAGCTTTCTTGCCACCTTTGGGGTTGTAGTCTTGGGTGATTGCTCTTTTCTTGCTTCAAGACTAATAATTCGGCGTTGAACATGCGCCATCGTCATGCACAGGCTGCTGCGTTTTCTTCTTCTTCTTGAACGGTGGAGACAATGATCGTGATTCATCAACCCTTTTAACCGTTCTTGCTTCAATAGAAATAGTAGACTTCATATAATTCGGCGTTGAACGTGCTCCATCGTCATGGACATGCTGCTGTGATTTCTTCTTCTTCTTGAACGGTGAAGATACTCATCGTGATTCATCAACCCTTTTAACCGTTCTTGCTTCAAAACTAATAGTCGACTTCATATAATTCGGCGTTGAACGTGCTCCATCGTCATGCACAGGCTGCTGCGTTTTCTTCTTCTTCTTGAACGGCGGAGATAATGATCATGATTCATCAACCCTTTTAACCGTTCTTGCTTCAAAAGAAATAGTAGACTTCATATAATTCGGCGTTGAACGTGCTCCATCGTCATGCACAGGCTGCTGCGTATTCTTCTTCTTCTTGAATGGTGGAGATAATGATCGTGATTCATCAACCCTCTTAACCGTTCTTGCTTCAAAAGATATAGTAGACTTCATATAATTTGGCGTTGAACGTGCTCTATCGTCATGGACAGGCTGCTGCGTTTTATTCTTCTTGAACGGTGGAGAAACTGATCGTGATTCATCAACCCTTTTAACCGGTCTAGGCTTTTTCATGATATTTTTCTTCATATAATTTGGCGTTGAACGTGCTCTATCGTCATGGACAGGCTGCTGCGTTTTATTCTTCTTGAACGGTGGAGAAACTGATCGTGATTCATCAACCCTTTTAACCGTTCTTGCTTCAAAACTAATAGTCGACTTCATATAATTCGGCGTTGAACGTGCTCCATCGTCATGCACAGGCTGCTGCGTTTTCTTCTTCTTCTTGACGGATGGGAGATAATGATCGTGATCATCAACTTTTAAAACCGTTCTCGCTTCAAACTAGTAGTCGATTTCATAGATTCGGCGTTGAACGTGCTCCATCGTCATGCACAGGCTATGGCAGTTACAAAGCAGTTAGAAGTTAGTTAGAAAAAACAGTTATAGGCAGTTACAAAATGTAAAGACATGTCGGTTGGTTCATTCGAACCATCACGACTCTTCAATCTTGACTATTCGCTATGTATAAATAGAATTCATGTAAACAAACAAGTCAATGATGACAGATTAATAAAAGAGAGTTTTATTTCATTGTTTTGGTATATCGTTGATTAAATATCCGTGAGAAAAGGGCCAACAGGTTATTTATTCATAACTACTTAACTACTTAATAAGCATTTTGAATAGCCGAACTCAAAAACTTTTTAACGAACATGTGATTGGGAGTGTTTTTAAGTGCTAATCTACTTATTCATAAGCATATAACAAATTGAGAACCGCTTAATTTTAAGCACAAGGTTACCCAAACACCCTATTGGTCCATAATCCCTAATTCCATCATTCACGCATTCATATGTCAAAATCAATAGTTGCATTCACACATACATATCTATGTTATAAATTACTACTAAATCCAACAAAAGTATAACAAAATCTCATAAATATTATATTATTAATCTGTGTTGCAACATATATAAATTTAATGTGAAATCAAGATCACTCACTGGTTAAGTGGAGTTGCGCGGATGTTGAAGTGGTTAAGGGTTTCGTAACAGGTCTAGAGGTGTTGAAGTGGAGTTGCGCTGATGGTGGGTAAGTAACGGTGGCTGATGGATGGTGAGTTGGTGACTGTGTTTTTTTGGCGGAGGAATGAAAATTTTGAAGATCAAACGAAATTAAATCCAACCTAAAAGTATTTAGGCCGGTGTGGTTAATTTGAACCGGTACTCATGTGTTTTACTATTTAGACCCATGGATATACAGGTAACCGGTATAAAAGAGTTATTTTTTAGACAGGTTGATTTAGTTTACACCGGTCTAAATGCGTTTTTCTCATTTGGACAGATGGATTTGAAACGAACCGGTTTTAAAGGTTTTTAGGTGGCTTAAATTGTCATTTAGACCTGTGTTTTTCATTAAAGGTCTTTATGTGGGGGTCTAAAAAGCCGTTTTTGTAGTAGTGTTAGTTTGCGTTAGTTATTCTAAAGTTATGAAATCAACTTGACCAATTTAAGGTTGTATAGTGTAAATAGAATAAGGCCAAGTAGGAGAATGTTAGCATATTCCATAGTATATTATGGCCTTAATTAATTGATTACCATAATATGGCTCCTAAACTTTGATAATAGATTTGACTAAATAAAGATTATATTATGTATCATAATATTTACCTAATATAGAGTTATCTCTCACTATAAATAGGGGATTAGTTCTACAAAATAACATACACAAAAATTCCATCATCGATCAAAGTTCCACCAGTTCTACACTTAACTCAAGCAAGTCTTTCAATTAGATACCCATATGGTGAACCTTAGACTATTACCTTCACAATCCCATGACCTAAAAAAGATCAAGAAAAAGCCTAGACCGGTCAAAAGGGTTGATGAATCACGATCTTTATCTCCACCGTTCAAGAAGAAGAAGAAAACGCAGCAGCCTGTGCATGACGATGGAGCACGTTCAACGCCGAATTATATGAAGTCGACTATTAGTTTTGAAGCACGAACGGTTAAAAGGGTTGATGAATCACGATGAGTATCTCCACCGTTCAAGAAGAAGAAGAAAAAGCAGCAGCCTGTCCATGACGATGGAGCATGTTCAACGCCGAATTATATGAAGTCGACTATTAGTTTTGAAGCAAGAACGGTTAAAAGGGTTGATGAATCACCATCAGTATCTCCACCGTTCAAGAAGAAGAAGAAAACGCAGCAGTTTGTCCAAGACGATGGAGCACGTTCAACGCCGAATTATATGAAGTCTACTATTTCTTTTGAAGCAAGAACGGTTAAAAGGGTTGATGAATCATGATCATTTTCTCCACCGTTCAAGAAGAAGAAGAAAACGCAGCAGCCTGTGCATGACGATGGCGCATGTTCAACGCCGAATTATATGAATTCTACTATTAGTCTTGAAGCAAGAAAAGAGCAATCACCCAAGATTACAACCCCAAAGGTGGCAAGAAAGCTGAAAACGGATGATCTAGCTTCTGGAAATAAAAGAAGGACGTCGAGTTTAATAAAAAATACAAATTTTAAGCCATCTAGGCCTTCTTCAGCAAAGAGACATGCTTTAAAGACGCAGAAGAGTTTTAAGGTCGGGTGTTTATCTCCACGCCCGAGAACACCCATGTTTAAGAAAGACGACGTGAAAGTGATTGTAGCTACGGAAGCTCCACAAAATGAAGATATGGAAGAAGAAAACAGAGATTTCTTTCTTGAAATATACAGCAAAGACAGACAAGAAAAAGGCAACCAGGATTTGGAGTGTTTGGACATAGATTGGGAGGAGGGTTATTGTTCTGCTTTATTTAGTGATAATGCTGACGATTTCTGTTAAGAGAGAAATCAGAAAGGCGACGATAGGTTGTCCAGCAAGGAACAATTGTATGATGGAGAAATTGTGACCTCGAGAGCCTCGTCAGAGGAAAAAGATGGTGATTCTGAATTAGACGGTTCTTATTACAAGGATTACGACTTTCAGAACTATGATGAATCTGAGGTGTCGTCTGTTAGACGAGTCATTGGCCCACGCCTGATTGTGGGTTTGTGGTCCATTTGGTCTTGGTTAGGTTGCTTAGGGCTTGGTTAGCTTTTATTATCAAAGCTATGTATTTAGTATAAATACATATGCTATCTCTTATGTAATGCCGCCCGATTGTAGTTTTGTGATCCATTAGGTCTTGGTTAGGTTGATTACGGCTTGGTTAGCTTTTATTATCAAACCTATGTATTTAGTATAAATACATATGCTATCTCATATGTAATGCATTCAATCAATAATAATCTTTGGTATTTTACATGGTATCACCGCTTTAGTTAAGATCTTTCAAGAAAAATTACTATCCTCCGGCCACTGATTAAGAGGAATCCCGTTTTCTTTTGCTTTATAATTTTTTATTTATTTATGATTTTATTTTTGTATTCTATTCAAGAACCGTAAACCCTAGCCATCAAAACACACAAAATATGTTATTCGTCTAATGCATCAGTCTCAGTGCATAGGCAAACATAAGTGGTAGGACAAAATATATCATTAGAGGATTTTACGCATCTAATCACAAAGGCTGGAGGTTATCTTAAAAATAACCAACTGACAATTTTACTAGTGTCCTTTCTTTGGACCAAGTACATCTGTTCTTTGGTTTTGTCATCATAATTTTCTGCTTAATTCAGATGTAATCTAACCTTGTGCATTAACACCTGAGTCATCCTCTAGTTACATGGTTCTGTGTAATATAGTCATTTAATCCTCGAATGAAGAGGCGAACAGTTTTGAGCATTTCTGTTCTAATAAAACTATTCCAGAAAAAAGTATAAATGCACCATCAGATAATAAAATTTTCAACAAACACTTTGCACCCTGAAATCCTGTTCCTCAATAATTCTTTGATATTTTCTAATATACATTATCATGAAAGACAGTAGATCCTAGTGAAACTAAGCTAAATGCAGGCATGCCTCAAGGCGGGGACCTGTAGCCGTTGAAAGATCTTCCGGGTGACTGGTCCATTGGTGGTCCAGGGAAACGGCAAGGCATGAGAGTTGGACCAGGGTATCCCCTCCTAGGACTCCCGGGAGGTGCATAACTGGGTCGATGGCAGTTGTTACAACCATCGCGCCTGGCGAAGTTCAGGTTGTTGCATCTGAGATGATAGCCACAAAAAGAAACAGGTAAGAAACATGTGAAAGATGCTCAATGAAAGAATCAAACGACCATGACATATGAAAAATGTCATGATGTGACAATTTTGGCCCATTTATAATTTACCTATAAATGGATAAGACAAAGGTATGCTTCATCACAACGGGTCAAATGGGAAGTGTAATCAAATGTAAAAAAAACCTAATAAACTGCTTTATTAAAGACCTTGGATTGTTTTCTTAACATGGTTTTTGTAACAATGATTACGAGATAGATAAAGAAGTGTTCGTGGGCTGGTCCAAGCAATAATCCACAAACTCACTGTCATGCTATGTAAATGTTCAGATTTTAAGGTTGCAGACTTAAACCCTAAACCCTAAACCCTAAACCCTAAACCCTAAACCCTAAACCCTATCAGATATGATCATACTTTCACCCCATTTGAGTTTTGACACCATATCCTTTTTTTACTTTAACCTTTTAGCATAACCCATTTAACCCATCAGAGTTTTATAAAGACCCAAATCGACCCATTCATATAAGACGGTCAAAATTGTCACTTCTAGAATTAATCATGCAGAAACATGAATAAGAGCATGGAGACAACTCACAGGAGCTGTGCACATCCAATCTCCTTCTCTTGGGCAGACGTTGGGGTTATTTTTAGGTGTACAACATCTTCTCTGAACCAGCACCCATATAGCCACAATCAAACCTGCCCTCACCAAATCTACCGCCACCAAATCTACCACCACCAAACCTGCCACCACCAAACCGTAGCGGAGCCAGAAAAATTTTTGTGGGAGGGCCGAAACAAATTTTTTTCCGAAAAAACATTAGATGGGAGGGCCGAGATGAATTTTTTTATTTTTAACACATGAAATCGCAAATAAATACACTAACGGGCTTAAGCCTAGGGGGCGGGACCCTCCCCGGTCCTCATGTGGCTCCGCCCAGGAAACCGGCCACCACCAAACCGGCCACCACCAAACAGGCCACCACCAAACCTTCCACAACAAACCTGCCACGACCGTGAGGTGGTGAATAATCTCGATACCAACCAAAATCTCTCCCTCTACCAAATCCACAATCGCGAGATGGGCTAACTGAATTTTCGTAGTCATAGGACTGCACTCACGACTTCCATTTCGACGACGATCAGGTGATGCGGAACCTACATGCATTTTATACCCTGAAAAGCCAGTTAATTCGAAAGCATTAATATAAAGCAACACCAAATTGTATATGAGGAAAAACCCAAGTATCTTGCCCATAGACAATCAAGTTAACCAATCTGTATGAAAGTAACATTTACACACCCATTGATTAGCAAAAAAGAAGAAACAGCAAACTGCACGGATTAACTATTGGATGTTAATTCATTAATCCATGTTCAGGGGTCGTTGTGTAATTAGTTTATGTTTTTAGAGTCGTGTATGTAAAGTTTATAAGTTTAGGGTCCTAGTATGTCAAGAATAAAGTTACCAACCGAATAGTTAGTTATTGGTGGTTATAGGTAGTTATTTTCATGTAGTATATATAGATGTCAAAGTGTCTGTAAAAACTAACAGAATTCATTATATACAAAGTGTGAGTTTGTGTGTCGTGAGTTTTGTTCATTAGACATGTTTGATTCGAGCCAGAGATGATCCGAAGGGGCCAACAGTGGTATCAGAGCGTCAGAGGTTCGAATCAAACCCGGTGTTTCAGTTTGTGTTTCATCAAAGGCGATCAGAGGAGTGCAACGATTCAAGAGGAATACGCTTTGCAGATTGCAAGAAACTAAACCGCAAACACCAATCAGAATGAAGAACCAGATCGGGATTAGATCCGTTCTTCAGAAAGGGTTAGGAAAACCCAAAATTCGATTTAGGAAAAATCGAATAGAGAAAGAGACACGGTTCGATCGAGTAGAGATCGAATCAGAAAAAGTAAAAAAGAGAGAAAGAGACATACATGGTAGGGTGAAGGAGAAACCGCCGCCGTTGTGTGACTCGCCAGAAAAGAAACAGAGAAAAGGAAGAACAACCTGGTTTTTTTTAATTCAATCAGGAAGAAAATCGATTCAGAAATTGGGATTATTACAAGAGGAGAACAAATCGAGAAATAATGCAAAACGTAATCAGAGAAAGGAAAGAGAAAGAGAAAAGAGAACTTACTGGTTGCGTTACAACATCAAAGAGTGAAGAGGAAACCGATTGCCCTAAATTGTTGTTTGAAGACTATAGAGAAATAGAAGAAAAGAGGGGCAGTGGGCGTACAGTGCAACTTGTTTGTGGCCAAAGACTTGTGGGTTTTTTGGTTCCAAAAGAAAAGTGGGCAGACTTTTTAAAAGGACTAAAGGCTAGAGGGCCTGACTTGTTGTATTTGAAGACAAAGACGAGAAGACCCGTTACAACATGTTCAAAGATAGAGATGATCGAGTTGAAGACATGAAGATGTTGAAGACATGGATTAATAAATTAAGGGGGAGTATTGGATGTTAATTCATTAATCCATGTTCAGGGGTCGTTGTGTAATTAGTTTATGTTTTTAGAGTCGTGTATGTAAAGTTTATAAGTTTAGGGTCCTAGTATGTCAAGAATAAAGTTACCAACCGAATAGTTAGTTATTGGTGGTTATAGGTAGTTATTTTCATGTAGTATATATAGATGTCAAAGTGTCTGTAAAAACTAACAGAATTCATTATATACAAAGTGTGAGTTTGTGTGTCGTGAGTTTTGTTCATTAGACATGTTTGATTCGAGCCAGAGATGATCCGAAGGGGCCAACATTAACTGCTGTCAATGTACCTTTCAATAACCAGCCGAGATCAACTTACCGATAGGAGTCTCAAGTACATCAACATATCATATATATCCCATCAACAACAGGACCCAAACCTAACTACCCTATTATATATACTAGTGTTTACCATACAAAGCCCTCATAATTAAAACACAGTTCATGAATAACCAGCACCAACACCAAGGGAAGCACCTACCACGTGGTTTGTCAATTTGTCCCCCCTAAACATAAACAATTTCGTGGCAAACTTCATAGATACAAGTGAGTTCAGATGTCATGTTTTGTTTTAAAAATGAATTTTTATATACAAGTTATTCATCTTGTTTTGAAAAATGTTAACTTAATTCATCTAGTAAAATAATAGTCATAAAGTTGTAAAGAACGACTAATGGGACGTATTCATGAACTGACAATTTTTTTACTGTTAGAATGAGTAGTTCTGATATGTTACACTTATATAATTTGCAATAACTTGCAGGATTAGCTAACAAGAGGAACAAGAAGACTGTCACCATTCAAGCTATAAGTTTATATTTGTAATGCTATTGAGTGTTAGCGATTTAGGTACATAATCAAGTTAAAAGACGTTTGAGGCTGATTCGTCCAAACTACACCTTAAAATATATAAACCGAAAAACCGAACCACAAAAACCGAGAAACCGAACCACCAAAAACCGAGCGGTTTCGGTTTTTGATTTTATAAAAACCGAATATTTCGGTTCGGTTTCGGTTTTAGCCAAAAACCGACCCAAACCGAACCGTGCACACCCCTAGTGCAAACCACTTCAGTGTGTTTTTTATTTATTTGTTTGTTTAATATAGAATCAATGCAAAGAGATGTCATTTTTCAAATCACATACATATAACTAGGACCAGTATCTGGCTTAATATGAAATTAGATAAACATTGTTTATATTTAACTAACAAATTATTTTACCGATATGCAGAACTTCAAACGTGCGGTTGTTTAGGATATGATGAAGCTGTGAGATTGACTTGCTAATACCCTCAACGCGATAGTTCCTGTGAAACTTCTCTCATTGTTGGCCGAGCCTTTGGATCTGTGAGTATGCATGACAGCGCCACTTGACAAACACGCAGAATTTCCTTTTCGATTAGCCTGTCTGTTGGGTAAGAGAGACGTTGGTCCAATATATTTTCCAACATTGTAACCTGGCTGCTAGAACAGTTGAGGTATGAGAGAAGCTCCCCGGGATGTTTCCCTCCGATTGCTTCAAGAGCCACAACTCCAAAGCTATACACGTCACATTTTTCGTTCACAATCATGCTATATGCAAGTTCTGTAGCATCATATACAAAAACGAATGTTAGCAAAGTTTAGCTGCTACTAGCTAGACGTAATTAAACTTAAGAAGCGTAAGAGTGTGTAGAGGTAACTACCTGGAGCAATGTATCCCAGAGTCCCTGCGATGACTGTTTGGTTGGACGAATTAGGGTCAAGCAATCTGGCTGCTCCAAAGTCGGCAACAAATCCTTCCATTTTTGAGTTCAACAGAATGTTGTTGCTTGATATGTCTCTGTGAACAATAGGCGGATTGCAATCGTGATGCATGTAAGCTAAAGCATGGGCTACGCTTTTTACAATGTTGACCCTCTTCATCCAATCCACTTCAACAGCCAATTCATCGTCACTCATTGCACAAAATAGGCTCCCTTTTTCCATGTATTCATATACAAGGAAGTTGCATTTGTTATGCA
Organism: Tanacetum coccineum; assembly: GCA_026074375.1. Taxonomy (NCBI): domain Eukaryota; kingdom Viridiplantae; phylum Streptophyta; class Magnoliopsida; order Asterales; family Asteraceae; genus Tanacetum; species Tanacetum coccineum. Next base: position 19,511 of record BQNB010065292.1, on the reverse strand, counting down.
AACAAAAGCCGTAAAGTTTCACAATGTTTTTGTGCCTCAGGTTAGTTAACACTTGGACCTCATTCTTGAAGCTCTGGTCGAATGCTGGTTGCTTAGCTTCATACCGGTGAAGTTTTTTCAAAGCAAATGTTTGACCGCTAGGCAGTTTTGCTTCATAAACACTACCATACCCACCAGTTCCAATGCAGTATTTGAGGTCAAAATCCTCTGTAGCTGTGATGAAGTCTTCATATGCAATTGTTCCATCATAATTCATTATCGTGCAAACATCTCCATGTTTTGTGATCTCAGGCTGTATTTTCTTTGTGGTAGCCTTGTTACGACCGTAAAAGAAATACGCAACCACTAAGAAGCAAAGTCCAACGATAATGGGAAGAAAAACGGTCAAAATAGGGACGAGTTGATTTCTTCGCTTATGTTCATTGCAAGCTGATTTTTCACTCAAATTATTGGATGACCAGACCATTTCTCCGGTAAGATGATTCTGACACTGATTTAAGAGCAATAAATATGGGAAGTCGCTATGATTAAGTGCTTTTCCAACAAAATGATTACCACTGATGTCCAAGTATTTTAAGTTTCTGCAACCATGCACACTTGTGACAGCTCCCATCATCAGATTACTAGAAAGGTTTAGATGCAAAAGAAAACAGGGATTACGAAACGACAAGTTTCCTGACAACTGATTTGATGATAAATCAAGGAAAGAAGGATCTGAGAGCTTCCCAAATTCTGGATGAATAACACCCACAAGACGATTCTGATGGAGGTCTAAATGTCCCAACTGCATCAAATATGCTATCTCTAGGGGAATGGAGCCACTGATGCAGTTCATGGCAAGATTTAAAAATTGCAGTTGGCTTAGGTTGCCAAAACTTGGCGGAATTAGACCATCAAGATTGTTGTCGCTCAAGTCGAGAAAATTGAGTTTGGCCATGGATCCAAAAGATTGCGGGATGAGATCTGTAAAGTTGTTTCGACTAAGATTCAGATAATATAAATTTCTCAAACCCGCAATCTGAGCTGGGAGAAAGCCAGTTAAAGTGTTATCAGAAAGATGAAGGACTTCCAAACGGGTGAGATTGGCAACCGAAACACCTGTGAGATAGTTATTAGACAGATGAAGGTATTCCAAACCGGTGAGATGGGCAAACGAGACAGGTATTTTACCTGTGAGATAGTTATTAGAAAGATAAAGGAATTCCAAACGGGTGAGATTGGCAAACGAAACACCTGTGAGATTGTTATTAGAAAGATCAAGGTATTCCAAACAGGTGAGATTGGCAAAGGAGACATGTATTTTACCTGTGAGATAGTTATCAGAAATATCAAGGTGTTCGAAACGGGTGAGATTGGAAAACGAAACACCTGTGAGATAGTTATTAGAAAGATCAAGGTATTCCAAACGGGTGAGATTGGCAAACGAGACAGGTATTTTACCAGTGAGATGATTACTATAAAGCGAAAGATAATATAAATTTTTTAAACTCACAATCGGAGTTGGGAGAATACCAGTACTGAAATTGTTATTAGAAAGATCAAGGTGTTCCAAACGGGTGAGATTGGTAAACGAGGCAGGTAATGTACCTGTGAGATGATTACTATGAAGCGAAAGATATGTTAAATTTGATAGCAAACCAATCTGCTCTGGGATGCTTCCTACAACCTTACAGTTTTGAATTATAAGGCGATCAAGGTTCGGAAATGAAGCAAAGTCAAGACTTCCCAAATGACGTAGACCTTCAATATCTCCAAAGTAAAACTCTATTGACACTACGCTTCCTGCTGCGTTGCAACTGATTTCAGGCCAAGTACAATGATCTGAAGAAGTATATATATCTCTCCACCAATTAGTTGCATGCAAAGCTTTTGCTTCGCTTGATTTGTTGAAATCATTAGCACTAGTTTTTGCTAACACAAAAATGAGCATCATAAGCACATAAGTGAAATTGTGCATATGAACAGTAAGATTTGTGGAGGAAGTAGACATTATTAATGTTTGTTTAATCATGATACATAATCTGTAATGATCAAGTATGCATACCCAATTGGGATATCTACTTTTCAAGTCAATGTTAATGAGTAAACGTTAGTCAATACCAAGTCTTTGTCGAAATATTATAACCCATACGATGGGTTGGGCATTGCTTCCACATAATTGTTCTCTCTTCAACTTGATAGAATTACAAATGGTGTCCACACAATTTGTGAACCAAATAATCTCGTTCTTTGCTTCATATGTAAATATTATAATACACAAAGGACCAAACATGTTAGTTAGAAAGTTAGAAACCGAATGTTAGTTATAAGTTAGTTATTCGGTTATGAAAACCGAACAGACACACCGATTGGGTCACACCGGTTCGTTATGTATATATACTCGACAATATGAATCGTTACAATAGTTAGACAATATACATACTTATTCTTATTACTTTGCAACTTGTATATCGATCTAGTTTTGGGACAACATTTGGCATCAAGAGCAAGGAGTTATACACGATACAACTTTGTTCCTGGATAAAAAAACCATAACGAGAAGGCCATAGGTAGAACACGCTGAGAACATCCTTGGTTTTCGGTAGCAACGCTTTGTTTTCTTTTCTTCCAAAGAAAACAACGACTTGAATAAGGAGAGACGCAAAGGAGATAGTGCACAATCTGTTTTGCGTAGGAGTTGCAAACGTTTACATCAAACGTCATTGGTGGGATAAAACTTCGTTGGAGACATCGAAGGGAAGGAAGGAAACTCTTTGTCGTATACAAGGAGACGTGAAACAAAGAGTAGGAAAAGCGCTAAGGTTTCTTTTGTGTTTGCTATTAACGCGACACAGGAAAGGAGAAGGAATACACATCGTTTGGGTACAAAACGAGTGGGAAGGAGACTTTGTGAAACCGGGTAAAACAAGACACAAAGTAGAAGAAAACGCGGGGATAAAACGCGAGGAACGTTGTTGTGGAAAAGATCGAAAACGTATACGTGGAACAAGAAAATAAAGGAGTACTCAAGGAAAGTTTAGTGTGGAAAACCTGTCGGGATGACACAAGAAACAACAACAACGAAGACAGAAACAAGCAACCAAGTTTGTTTCGGTGAAATCAGAAACAAAGAGTTAGTTTGTTTCGGTGTAGGATACCGAATTTGGTACCGGATTTTGTGCAAGGGCTCGTTTGGATTTCGAAGCACAAGGAAATATAAAAAAACGTGTAGTGTGGTATACTAAGGAAAAGAATTCAACAAAGTAAGGAGGCTGACACTTATTTGTGGATTTTTGTGTTTGACTCGTTGGGAAGAAAAACCGATTCGACAACAAGAAAAATAAAGGAACCATGGTACTTTTGGTTCGAAGCAAAAACAACAACTCAGAAGGAATCCGAGAGTTTGGTTGTGGTTCTGAATTCGAACTGGAATTGGAAACAAAAAAGGCAACGAGGCAAGGAGAAACAAAGAAACGACGTGGGAATAACAACAAACGTTGGTAAATAATTTCACTAGCGAGACAAGGGAATACATTTGTGTTTTAACACAACATCGAGGTCACAAGTTTATTTTATGGATTTCTAGTTTTATTAGAATAGTGTAGAATTATCATTTTGTACTACTAGGAGGTCCCGAGAACTATTTATTGATCCCGTATTATTAGGATTCCCGGAAAACTATATATTCCCATATTACTAGAAATACCATACTAGGAAGTATAATTCCCATTAGATTAGAAAGTGAAGATAATTAAGCACTTTTAAGATGGCCGGTAACAATACAGACACATCAAAACCTGTAACACCTATTGCACAATATCAATGTCCTAAGTTGAAAAACACAAACTACACAGTTTGGGCTATACAAATTAAGGTCATACTAGAAGCACATGGTTTATGGGAGGCAATAGAACATGAGGAAAACACGCAAATAGATGATAAGAAGGATAAGGCAACGACGGCCTTTTTATATCAAGCGTTGACCGAAGATGTGATTTTACAAGTAGCGGGTTGTGAGACGGCCAGGGAATTATGGGAATCGTTAAAGAAAAGACACGTTGGAGAAGAGAAAGTGCAGCAAGCACGGTTACAATCATTGATGATACACTTCAAATGAAGGATGATGACACGGTGGATGCATTTACGGCTAAACTAAACGGCTATGCTACGAAGGCAAAAGAATTAGGGAAAACTTTGGATGAATCACTTTTAGTACGAAAACTATTAGATTCCACACCAGATAGATTCATTCAGATAGTAGCATCCATAGAACAAACAAGTGATCTGGACGAGATCACCTTAGACGAGATCACTGGGAAACTCAAGGCTTTTGAGGAAAGGATAAAGCTCCGGAAAGGAGGACAAATGGAAATCCAGGAGAACTTATTATTCGCACAAGGCGAACACTCGAGAAAAGGAAGGCGATTTAGTAAACGCGGAGGTAGATCAAATTTTTCACGAGGAAACTGGCAGAACAATAGAAACAGAAATAACTCACAAGGAGGGAACTCAAACCACAAAGGAAACTCAACCAGAAATAAAGGTGAGTGGGATTTGAGTAAAATACGATGTCACAAGTGTAAGAAATTTGGACATCTAAGAAGGGATTGTAGAGGAACGTCAACAACTCAGGAACAGTCGAACCTTATCTTAGAAGAAGACGACGAACCATCATTATTAATGACTACACACGAGGAAGTGTTGTTGAATGAAGGCCAAATTCAACCAGTTAAATATGCTTCAGGAGATGCAAGCATATGGTATTTAGATAATGGTGCAAGTAACCATATGACGGGAGTCAAGAGTCATTTTATGGATATTGATGAAAGCGTAACAGGTGGTATGTGCTTAATTACACATACCATTTTCCACTATAAACGGACTTAAATGACTAAAAACGTACCAAAAATACATTGTATTTGTATGTTTTGCATTTGTATTGTGCAGGAAACGGATATTCAAGAAAAGGAGCAAAAAGAAAGCCAAAAACAAACAAATCCAAGCACGGGAAGGAAAGGACCAAGTCAAGTCGAAGTCTAAAGTCATCCGCATGAAGAAAATACAACTTGAGGGGCTAAAACTGCCAAGCCTAAAGTTGTATTACAAAAGATTAAAAAGACAAGGGTCAAAGTTGCCAACCGAGTAGATATTGCATTTAAGTTATACAACTTCAGGGGACCAAACTGCTAACTCCCCCAAAAAGTCTTCTTTCCCGCCCCAAATCCCAGTTACAACTTGTATGTCGCCCCATACCTTCTCCCCTGCAAAACCACTTCTCACCCTAGCCAAAATCATTTCATCCACCCTACTACCAACCCCCCCCCCCCAGCTGTATAAAGTCCATGTTGGCAATCCCTCTCCATTCCCAAAGCATTTCGATGGTTGAGATTGTTTCCAAAGAAGCTAAAAAGAAATCAAAGGCTGGGATTTGCTTTAGATTCACCTCACACAACAAGCACACTTTGTTTTTATCTCTACAAAGAAGCACAAGCTGCAAGTCCAAGACTTCGGCTATAAAAAGAGCTTTTTGTAAGCCTTTGAGGAAATAATCTAATCTTTTTTTTAGTTTTAAGATAACTTAGCTTATTTACAGTTTTTACTTTCAGCTTTGTAACACTTTCAAGTTTAATGCAAATTTGAGTTTTTAAGTCAATTTACAATACCAGTGTTAAGTTTTTTAATCATATTGTTTTGTGTTCAAA
>BQNB010065292.1:0-11833 GCA_026074375.1 Tanacetum coccineum | reverse complement strand
CCTAGTTGGTTTTGAATCTTCCTACTTAATATTTCAAATTTCTCAAATGCTTCATTTTTGGTTTTTAGAAACTTAGTCTATGTATATCTAGAATAATCATCTACTACTACTAAAGTGTATAAATTACCTCCATAGATTTTAATTGCCGATGGACCAAATAAATCCATATGGAATAATTCTAGACATCTTTTAGTAGAAACCATATTTTTAGCTTTATGAATTGCATGAGCTTGCTTCCTAATTTTACAAGCATCACAAAAATGTTTATCATACTTTAGCTTAGGTAAGTTTCTAACTAATTCTTTGGATGACAAAGATTGAATTAAATGCATATTTACGTGACCAAGTCTTCTATGCCATAAGGTAGAGTTATCCACTACCGTGGCGAGACATAATTTGTCTTGAGACTTATTTCCTAATTTCATTACGTATAAACCATTTTTCCTAATCCCGTTTCCTATGATTTTACCATCTTTAATTATTTCACTACCTTCTTCCGTGAATAAGACTCTACACTTATTATCGCAAATTTGACCGACACTAAGTAAATTAAACGCTAAGTTGTCTACGTGTTCTACATTATATATAGTAAGAGAGTCGTTAGAAATCGTACCTTTGCATGTGATCTTTCCTTTTAAGTTACTTCCAAAGACAACATTACCTACGTCGTATGCTTTGTAGGTAGAGAATAGACTTTTGTTACCAGTCATATGTTTGGAGCAACCGCCATCTATAATCCATTCGTCCGGCTCCAAACACGTTCTCAAGCATACCTATTTCAACAAAAACAAATTCAAGCGTTTGGTCCCTAATATCTCGTGGGTCCAAAAACGTTAGTGTTGTACATCTCTTGCAATTATTGCAATTGATTGGGATATTGAAATGGGATACAATTTCCCATGTGTACAAATCCTTAACTTTGGTTGTTATTCCAATTCATAGGATAGAAGTTTTGGTAAATTGGTTCTCTAGAGTTTCTTCTAGGTTGAGGTATGTTGTGTCTTGGTTGTGAAAAGTTATTTCTTCTAGTTGGAGAAGTTTTTGACCTAGACTCGGTTTTAACGTAACCTAAACCGCTTTTAAGTGATGGTTTTAAAGACGATTTCTTTGATTCTTCAATCTTATTATGTATTAGTTTATTTCTAGTAATGACAAAATCTGATCTCGAAGACATAGGTGGCTAAAAACATGTTCTGCCTCATTTTTACCACTTGACGGATCCACGGATCTAGGTATGGTGGATCTATGTGCCTTTATGGTGTATCCGTCTGGTGCAATTTCAGCAGATGACCTAACAAAGTTTATGGATTTGGTTTCGCTTGTTGATGCTTTACTACTATCGAATCCTAGACCTATTTTACAGCTAGATAACTTTTGATTGTTTAACATTTCTCTTAGTGAATTAGCGCTTTTATCAAATTTTACAAACTTAACTTGAGTTTCCTTAAGTCTAGCATTTTCCAACTTAATTTCTTGATATAACTTACACGTAATATCAATTTCTTTACTTCTCTCAAGTTTTTTAATTTTCTCGTTCAATTCTAAAATTTCTTTTTTTAAAAGATCTTTTTTAGTTTTTAAAATTTTATTTTTGTTAATGATTTTTAAGTTAATTTCACATAAGTTATCATATTCTAATTGCATACTATCGTTATCAAGAGAAGAAGCATTATCACTATAATAAGAAGAGTTAAGGGTTACCTCATTTGATGATTGAGCTATGAGACAAGTTTCATCGTTAGTTTTGTCCACGGTGTTATTTTTGCTATCGCTCCAAGAACCTCCAATGAAGGTCGTTGTGAGTGGTTGTGGACATTACCAATGCCCCTGTGATGATTTGGACATGCATCTAAAAGCATTTCTGATCAATCTTTTCCTTTCTTTCATCCTTGTCGAATGACTTCTTTTCTTCTATTGGTGCCTAACAAATTTACCGTTTTCTAAAGAAACTTTTTTAAAGTTCCTTACGGCCATAGCATATTCTTCGTCATCACTTCCAGATGTCAAAGTTTCATCATCACTAGACTCTTTCTTAGCTTTCAAGGCAATGGACTTAACTCTTTCCTTTTTGCCTCTATAGATTTTGGAATCCTTTTCCATGTCAACTTCCTGTACTTTTAGATTGCCGATAAGCTCGTCTAGAGCTAGTGATGACAAATCTTTTGATTCTTTAATCGTCGTGACCTTTAATCTCCATTTAGGATGTAGAGCCCTAAGAAACTTCCTAACATAGTTCTTGCTAGAGAAACCTTCATCAAGAGCTTTAAGACTAGTAATAATAGTGTTAAATCTAGCAAACCCGCTATCAATAGATTCTTCTTCAGGGATAGTAAATTGTTCATATTGTTGAACAAGAAGATCAATGTTATCCTTTACTTGGCTATTACCTTGATGTGTGATTAACAACGATTGCCAAATATCTTTAGTCGTTTTACACATAAAAACTCTTTCATAGTTTACTTTTTTTATGTAAAGCATTATAAAAGACATTAGCTGCATTATTTTTAGCAAGTTTCTTTTTAAGATTGTCGGATTGTTCTTCAAAGGGAACAACCTCTAAAACTAGGGTAACTTCATTTTTGGCAACCGGTGGAAAATTACCATTTAAGATAATCCGCCAAAGATCTAAATCTTTTGCTTTCACATAAGTTTCGAATCTATTTTTCCAATATATAAAACAATCGTTTTCGAAAAGTGGTGGTCTTTTGGGGGAGACTGGGCGGGGGGTAGATTGGCCTCTTTCTAGGTATTTATCTGAATCCATAGATCGATTCAAGCTTTAATGTATAATATACGTTAAAGATCTTTGGTGACCTTGGCTTCTGATACCAATTGTGGAAACTAGAAGGGGGGTTAAATAGTTTTTACCGTTTTATAAATAAAACTTAGATTGTCGACTTATGTGAATTCAAGAGATATACACAAGTGTATATGATAGCAAAGCAATAAGTAAGTAAGTAATCTACGAAGTATAAACAAGTAAAGATAGGAAAGATTAAACCGATGACACAATGATTTATAGTGGTTCGGCTACAAAGCTCCTCTTCGCCCTACTCTACTCCTCAAGTACCCAACTTGAGAGTTTTCTTCACTATGTCAACAAGCTCCCTTTAGGCGGAGAAAACCGTACACATCACTTACACTTTTTTCTGGTACTAAGCTAAATATCGAGTTCTACTTCGAGATAGAATCAATCTAACACACTATGTATTTTGTGGCCTAAATACTAACATATCATACACATATGACACAACTAAACTAATAACACTTGAAGCTTTACGTCTTCGTTAGTGTTCTTCACTAAAGAGTGGAATAAGTTGATCACTTATAATGGATTATGAAACAAGTATAATGATCAAAGAATATGAAAATGATAATAGCTAAAGAGAAAAATGTTTGTGAAGAGTTATCTAAAATGAAGACTTAAGGTTGCTATTTATAAGAAACATTTGAAATTCAAAATATGTCCCAACCAGCTGTCGCACGGATCCACCTAACCCTGGATCCGTCCTTTGGTTTTGCTGGATCCGTCGGGTGCAACTGGGACAGTTTTTGTCATTTAATGATTAACCCCAAATCTTAACAAAATATTGTTTTGTACTTAAAAATCTAGTTTAATAGATTTTTCTAGAAGTAAAATATTTCTTATCACTAATAAGGAAATATCTTTTAGATTTGAAAAGATTTGAAAAGATTTAGAAAGATTGTTTCCACTTATGGTTAATCCTATTTTGCCTTACATGATTAACATAACTAGCCTATAATTAATCATGTGTTTGTTTAAATCATTTGATTAGAAAAGGTTTATGCAAATGATAATATTTTTCTTTGATCATTAACTATGTTTAATAATGTCATATTCATACCTTAAGTGATTTGTCATCATCAAGTAAACTTTCGACTAAATAACTTGTTTACGTAAACTTTTACGTAGTATGACATTATTTTGTTATTATCAAAACATGAAGATCATTAAATATAAATATCATTTTTACGCGAATATTTGTATTAACAGTTTAAGTTTACATTTATCGAGTATCTGTGGAAATCAAACTATCAGGCTACGCGAATTGATCGAGCCGGTCTGGGGCTTAACACTTAGCGGTTATGTTAGTTTCGAGGTTAACTCAACTTATTTTAATACAATTTGACTAAGAATTGGGACGTACGTTTCTATCAGATGCACCATTAGATTCATACTTCAACGGTTTGTGCTGAACATTAAATTCATACTTCAATGGTTTGCGTTGAACATTACGTAAAGAACAATTTTATACAAACTGTGTGCATCGCATATGAAAATCAAAACTCGAAACTGGTACATCAGTGAAAAAGCCTTATGCGTTTAAATTCCTTCAACTCACTTGATTTTATAATTATTTGTAAACATTTATACGCGTCTAGTTTCAATTAGATGCACCATCATACTTACACCTCAACAATATACACCAACATTACGCAGTGAAAAATTAGGTACAACCTTCGTGCATCGCACGGGTCTAAAATTATGCAATACGTAAAATAAGTAAAAGCTCGATTTTTTTCGAAAAACAAGCCCGGTGCATCGCATGGGTCTGAATTCCTCGTGTGATTTTAATTTTACGTAGTTTTATGCGATTTTACATTAATAAGCTTTAGCTCCAATTAATTCGCCAAACAACTTTATAAAAATATAAGATTCAGTTTTCGGCTTTTAATATAAGTATACCCCACACTAGCAAGCCTCAGCCCTCAAGCCTTCAGCTAAACTTCAAACTCTAACCCCGGTCCCAACCTATTACGCCAAAGATACTTAATTTATTAATTTGTAAATGTTTTCATCTTTTATAAACCTTTTGATGATAGTGGATGCCTTAAACTTATGAGCCCACCATAGTTTTTGATAAGGTAAGTAGTGAAAATAATGCAATTTACTTTAGGAAAGTGACAAAAATAATCATTATTTAACATATCGATGAAAAGTGAAACTATCCATTTTGTAGCACATACTGAAGTATAAGTAATCTTACTTGCACACAACCTGTCAACTTCGCAACGATATGAAATGTGCAGTTGTTTGAGCATTTTTGTACATGAGTTAGGATATGTATCCCGAAAATCTTTCACCGTTATATCGAACTCGTGCAAAATATTTATTTCTTTCACTGGTTCTCGTATGACAAGCGAAAAAAAAAGTACTTTTGCTTTTTCGATAAGAAATTATGATTTTATGAAATATGTGTATGAAAAGGTGGATTTTGTCATTCTTCTTTTTAGCAAATATGTTTATGAGACACGTGTCATTAAAATTGGAAATGTCACACTCATAAAAATGAGGTAATTGTTTTGAAAGTTTTAACCATGTTTTGAAAAAACTATGAAACTGGATTAACGTAAAATTAATAGACATGAGTTAGAGTCTAACTGTTAGACTATAAAAATTGTAATGGTGCAACATTTGACAGATGCCAAATTGCATGATATGATCCAAATTAAGATGTTAGTTCAATAATCTCTCGCATAAATAAAAGCTTACTTGATATTGGTTATGCGAGGGTTGTCAAGCGAGTGTTTGGACATAAAGACGTGAAAGTGCTCATATGTGTTAGAAATTTAATAAACTAGTAAACCATTTACTTCGAGTACGCAACGGATGGATCTAGTTTGATATTAAGCATTAACACACATAATAAGTAAGTAATATTAATCTTTTAGTTTAATGATAAGAATCAATAAACGAGTGGATCTTGAAAACTTCGTCAACGGTTAATATACCGTCTCTATGGTTGCTCACACAACGCGTCAAACAAGCACACTGCGATGCTAGTGGTTGCCTCACAAACTTCAAACAAGGAGTGTCTCATTTTCTTGATCTTCAAAACCGAAACAAAAACCCTAGCGAGGGTGTTTTTGGATCGGCTATCTAGGAGGAGAAGGGAAAAACGAAAAACTGAAAACCCTAGTTAGGGGTTTACACTTGAGACGAGCTAGGAGGTGATTCAAAAACCGAAACCCTAATGTGACTAGGGGTGTTTGGCCAGATTTTAGAAAGGGGAGGGGAGCACCGATTTTTCTAGGTGTTTTGGTTGTGATGGAATGAATTATGAGAGCTAGGGAGTTTGTTTATATAGTACCCAAACCATAGTTCTAGATAAACTAGAAAACCCTCAAATCCTTAGCTTATCACAACTCTTGTATCTTATCACAAAAATTGATCCCAAAACCCTAGAACCTCCTAGGGGCCGGCCAACATAGGTATTCCATGGGGTTCGGGTTTTGTCAATTTTAGTCTCTCTCTTTTATGTTTAAACATCCGTCTATTTAGTTATAAAATCATAACGCTAACTAACGGTTGTTTAAAAAACATTTCATGAAACATACTAAATACTTAATAAATATAACGAGTATATATATATATATATATATATATATATTATATTACATTTATATATATATATATATATAACGTAGTTTTCGTGTATTAATGTGTATGCCCCCGATAGGCTCACGTAATTTCTAGTTGTATAAAACGTGTATTCAACTACTACATTCCAACAGCTCCCACTTGGGAGTTGGAGTATCACATTACTGTTATACTAACAATGGAAATGTCTAGCAACACTCCATTATTACTAGAAATGCCTGAGTCGTGGTTTTAAGAAACATCTCAGTATAATGGTTATGTATTACTTGCTATTATCATCCTTTGTTTCAGATATCGTTAAACCATGGATATGGATCCTAACTCATTCCATATAGTTTAACTATTTTAGTTTCTCGTTATAGAAGTTAATTCAGATATACCAAATGTAATTAAGAATCACCTTAAATTACCCTTTGGGTGCGGCCACACAATTATCTGATTAATTCTGAAGAGGGCCCAATAGTATCTTTCTGCACATATCAAGTGGATGAACAAATTCTTTACTGGCTACAAGAGTCGTGGATGCTGCTTCACATCACTTTCAAGAATAGCCTTTATAACTATCTTTTTCAGGATAACGTTTGACTTATAATTAAAAATGATATCCACACATGTAGAACTTGTTTGCATCTCAAGTCTAAGGATGACTTATTTAACCATTATCGATATCTTACTCATGACAAAGATCCAAAAGTAAATATTCAAAAGTTGGGGTTGTCTAATATGCATTCTTTGTTAATAACATATGAGTTTGGTGAGAACAATCCATATATTGAAAGAATATAACCAACACTCACATTTGTCTTAATGTAACAATATTCCTATATTGTTACGACAATGGACATATTTAGAATAATAAAATTATTCAAGGATTAAACATGCAAATATATGATAACATTTATTATATGATTGAAAAAACAAACATCAAGTATCTTTATTCATCAGAAAATAAAATTGTCTTACAATCCCAATTATTCAAACACTAATAAAACATAGATTTACATGAGGCTATTAATTGGAAGCAGACCTATATTCATAGTATGTTTAGAATGCTTATTGAAAGGTAATGCCTTTGTAAAAGGATTAGCTACGTTGTCATCTGTGTGAACTTTTTCCAGAACTATGACATCAAATTCGATCACTTCACGAAGATAGTGAACTTTGGCACGATAATGTCTAGCACCTTTAGTGATTCCTGATTCATTAGCTTTAGTAATGGCTTCGTTATTGTCACAATACATCTTCATAGGTTCTTCACTTGTGGGAACAACACCGAGCCCAAAAATGAATTTCCTAATCCAAACTGCCTCCTTAACAGCGTTCGAAGCAGCTATATACTCAGCTTCTGCAGATGAAGTCGCGAAGATGCTCTGCTTTGTACTCTTCCAGTCAATAGCACCGCCATTTAAGACGAATACATATCCAGTCTAATACTTACTGTCATCAACGTCTGTCAGATATCCAGCGTCGGTGTAGCAAGCAACCATGAGCTCTCGTTTTATGTCACCTCCGTAAACAAGAAACATATCTTTAGTATTCTGAAGATACTTTAGAATGTTCTTAACAGTAGTCCAGTGTAGTTTCCCAAGATTCTATTGAAATCGGCTTGTTATGTTTTGAGCGAACGCAACATCAGGGCGAGTGCATCTCACAGTATACATAATAGATCCTACAGCCAAGGCATAAGGAACTCTTTGTGAAAGATTAGGTAGTGACATAGGTTCTTAGCCATGCATTTTTTTGATTCCATGGGTTGTGGTAGAAATGATTGTATGAAGACCATAGTAAAACATTGAGAAGAACATTATGCCATGATGATTAGAAGTTTTAGGTTGAGAATCTAATGATATTTTTTTTTTTTTTTTTCTTTTAATATATATTATTTTTTTTTTTTTTTTTTTTTTTTTTTTTTTTTTTTTAACTTTTTTTTTTTTTTTTTTTTATGCTTTATTGAAACTAAGATTGTTGTTTGAATATAGTTAGTTTAGTATTTAAATTGGATGATTTAGTTACACAAGCTGGTTCCTACAATTATGCATGCATGCACCAAGGATTGTCCATGCATAATACTTTCATTGTAGTTTGTTGTGTAGAGATCCTTGATCATCATTTTAGATTTTCGGAAATGATAACATTATTTTCATTGCATTACAAAGAAAATACTTAGGATCTCGAATGAGTGGTCCAAGTTATCAATCCTACTTCAATGTGTATTTTAATTCTTTTTGGATATTTTACACATAATCCATTATACAATAGCAAAGTGTTGTTATGTATAATATCTCGGACTTATGGTCGATGTGTTATGTCAATTTTAATAATATTAATTACCATAGTGTATGGTGAATTAATTTCATAGTTTCTCGGATGAGATAACTACATTATCATGTTTATTAACTGTGTATTTTAGTTTGTTATGTAATACCTGATAAATGCTTAATTGTATATAATAAATACCCGGGATTTTGCCAAATAAAAGCCAGAAAATGCCAAAAGAATAGAAAAATGTGTGCTTTTATGTCTAATGTGCAGGAAAGGATAAAAAGGACAAAAAGAAGCAAAAACAGTCAAAAACCGACAAGGAACGAAAGAGACAAGAAAAAGAGTGAAGAAACAGCCAAAGATCAAAGCCGGATCAGCCCGACACAGCAAGAAAGGCAGTCAAAGGTCAAAATAATGAAGCCAAGGACTTAAAGTGACAAGTGTTTAAAGTTTAAAGGCCATTTAGAGTTTTGAAGATTCAAGGACCAAAGTTGCAAAAAGAGGAAAGTTGTTTTTTAAAGAAGAAATAGAAGTTATAAAGAACAAGGGCCAGAAATGCAATTTCCGAAACCTATTTTACACTACACTTGGAGAAACAAAACGCAGGGACTAGTTTTGCAATTCTTTCATAGTTTCAAACAGAAAGCGCGTTTTTTGTAACAACCCAAACTACTTTTCCCGCCTTTTTTCCCACAAACCCAACTTCGCGAATTTCTCACCCCCGCTCCTCTATAAACACTCGAACTAGTTCATAAGCCTTCCCCACCTCACCTAGACCACGTGGCATCATTTCATTGGCCCGAACACCTCATAATCTCAATCAAACGGCCACAAATCAAAGTTAAATGATCAATGGCCAAGATTAAATGGAAGCTTCATGAATCTCTCCCTTCTCCTCTTCAATCCTCTATAAATAGAAGCTCTAGGTTTCATTTTTCAGTTGTTGTTTTTGTTTTTAATTTTCACTTTGTATTTCTTTCAATTTTAAGCAATTTTTCTTTCAAGTTTTTTAAGTAAGCTTTAAGCTCTTGTATTCTCTTCTTTTAAGCTTGTACTTCTTCAATTCAGTAATAACATTCAGTTTACACGTGTCATAATCCTTTGTTTTCAATTTGAAGTCATTTTCACTTAATAAGCTTTTAATAAGCTCATTTGAGCTTATTACTTTACATAAGCTCAAATTTAGTTAAAAGTCTGTTTTTAGCAATTCATTTACTTACTTTCATAAATTTGGATCAAAATCATGATCACTTAAGGATTTGTGTTCAATTTTGAAAGTTCAAGAAGTAAATAAGCTAAAATCTAGCTTATTGAGGTTTAGAGGCAAGGTGCCACTTAGGTGCTTAATTTGAGGTCACTCACTCTACAAGAGTGACCTCTAGTGCTGAGACTCCAATAACTCAGGTTTACCTTTTTGAATTTCAAACTAGCATATATAGCTTATCTCAAATTGCTTATTCTTTTTAAATTCTCATGTTAATCATGTTTTATTTAGCTTACATAGCCTGTAGATGTTGAGTTTTAAGCTGTTTTTAGTTATAATCATCTTTAGCTTTAATTCCTTGAATTTTGCCAAAGTTAGTAGTTAAGCTAGTAGAAGAACTAGCTTATTTGTACTAATAAGCTGTAGGATTTATAGCTTGAATAGTTTTATTAAATCATTATAAGCAAGAGTAGATAAATAGATTTAGAGGTTTTAGTGTTATAATAGATTTTAAGCTTACTTTGTTTTGACAGCAATCTATAAAGGAGTGTTTGGTTTAGGCTGTTTTTGACTCCAAAAGTCAACAACATTTTGTTCATTTCTTTTGTACATTTGAGTTCTCCATAGGAAACAAGTTTAGAACAGGTTTTAAACTTAGTTAGTAGAAAATTCAAAATTTAGAGCTTAAAGTTCTTTGTGTGCACCAGGACAGTTTTAGTATAGTTAGTTTTATTACTAAGAGTTTTTTAAAAGCATTCTATTATTCTAAGTTGTTTGATTCAAGTTTAGTGGAACTTAGGTAGTAGTTTTAAAGAGTGTTGAACTCAAAAGTTAACCTGCACTAGTACAATACCAATTGCATCAAGCAATAAAATACATATCAGTTTAGTATTGGTTAATTCATTTTCTGAATTTTTCATTTCTATTAGAAATTTTGGAAATCCTTTTACCTAGGTAGATTCAAGGAAGTTAGTTTAGCTTAATCTCAAAATTTCAGCATCTAAAGTTCAGTAATAAGCTCTTTAGCTTATTAGAAAAAAGCTCAAAAACAGTTTCATAAAAACTTTTCACTTTTTCATCTTAATTTTCTTTCTAAATTTGTTAAAACTAGGGTAATTTTAGTTTAAATTCCTTTAATACACATCTTAAGCTAGAAGTAGTTTCTTTTAGTTTCAAATTTCATCAAGTAATAAGCTTGGAATAAGCCAAAATCTAAAAAGCTTACTAAAAGCTTAGTTACTGTAACAGTTAGAAGATTTCTTATTTTCTAGCTTATCCTGTTGTTAAAAGCCCAAAGTGTCTTTGTTAAAGTTGTTAGGAATAAGCTAGTCTATAAGTTTGTAGTTTTAAGTTTTTTCTGAATCTCACTTTTCAATAAGCCAAAAATAAGCTGGAATCGTAGGGTTTACTTTGTCATTTCTTAATAGTTCAAGGTTGCCCGTTTTCTCTATTGTGTAAATTGTTACTAGTTACCCCGCCTACCCTTCTCTTTCCTTTCTTTCAGTTTCTACCCTGTCTTTTTAGTAATAATAAAATAGTTTTAAATTTTAGTTTTTAGTTTTATTAAAATTAGGGTTTGTGTTTTAATAAATCAAATTAGGTTTCAATTGGTTTATAAAAATTAGGGCTTTTGTTTCCATTCATTTTCTGCACCTTTGTAGTTTCTTAAAACCATTTTTCTATATTTTTCCAGTTAAATTTGCATTTTCTAGGAATTTAAATAGATTTTAGTTAATTTCTTTTTCTTAGAAAAATCATATAAAATAGAAAAATAGTTGAAAAATTAAAATTCTTTTTGCAATAATTTTCATTTTAAATCTAGTATTTTTGAAAAATAAAAACAAAATTTTAGTGTTAATTTTTAGAAAAAGTTTATTTTTGATTAATTCATTAAACTTTAGAAATTCATAAAAAATTCAAAAATAGTTAAAAAATTCCAATTCTTTCTCCTAAAATTTTCTTTT
>BQNB010065291.1:3981-34995 GCA_026074375.1 Tanacetum coccineum | reverse complement strand
AACCTCGTATTAAACCCTCCTCCACATCACCTAGCCCACGTGTCAACCACTCATTGGCTCGAACACCTCATAACCATCATCAAACGACCACAAATGACTCGAAATTGATCAAGGGCCAAGATTAAGTGGAAGTTTCGAGAATTCCACTCCTCTCTTCTTCAATCCTCTATAAATAGAAGCTTAGGGCTCATATTTTTGAGATGTTGTATGTGTTTTCAATTTTCAGTTTGTATTTTCTCCATTTTAAGCAATTTTCTTTCAAGTTTTTTTAGAAAGCAGCTTTAAGCACTTGTACTCTTATTCTCTAAGCTTGTACTTCTTAAATTTGAGTAATCACATTCAATTTCCAAGTCTACTTGTCCTTTGTTTTCAATTTTAAGTCGAATTTACTCAATAAGCTCTTAATAAGCTCATTTGAGCTTATTCCTTTTCATAAGCTCAAATTTAGTTCAAATCCTGTTTTTAAGCATTCATTTACTCAATCTTATCAATTTACATTCAAATAATGATAACTTGAGTTGTGTTGTGTTCATTTTGGAAGCTAAAAGGACAATAAGCTTAAATCAAGCTTATTGAGGTTTAGAGGCTAGGGAGCCACTTAGGTACAAGCTTTTTAAGCCACTCATTCAACTAGAGTGGCTTAGTGACTGAGACAACAAGGAATCTAGGCTCTAATTCTCTAAATCCTCCTTCGGAGCAAACAACACAGCTTAAATACAAACTGCTTATTCTAAGGAATTCTCATGTTAATCCTGTTTCATGTAGCTTAATTAGCCTATAGGTGTTTTTGCTTAAAGTTGTTCTAGTAGTAATCATTTTTATCTTTCATTCTTTTAAAACTGTCATTGTAAAAATATAGTATAAGACCTATAAGATTACTATTACTTATTTTTCTAAATAGCTATAGATTTTATAGTTCACATAGGTATAAGAAGGTCTATTAAAATAGAAGTAGATAAAAAGCCGAGAGCGCTGTTTTTAGTTTTTAAATAGAATTTAAGTGTAACTACTTTGACACACACACACACTATAAGGGAGCGTGTTTGGTTAAATCAGCTCTTGGTTTGACTTTTAAAGCAAAAGCATCTTGGTCTAACTAACTCTATCAATCATCTAGAGTGAGGCATTTTTAGCAAGTTAGAAAACAAATTTTAGATGTTAGCTTTTAGAATTCCACAATTTAGAGTGTAAAAACTTTCATTTGCACCAGGGCAATTTTTCAGTTTAAGTAACTTTGGATTTTAGGATTTTATAAGCATTTAAGATTCAAACTTAGTTAATTCAGGTAGAAAGGCATTTAGCATCTTGTTTAGAGTTTTCATTTTGAAGTATAGCCTACATTGGATCCTAATGCCAAGTACATCAGCAAAGAACATTACATAGCAGCTTAGTTTTGGCTATTTCACTTTTTGAATTTTTCATTTCCATGTGAAATTTTGAAAAACTTTTTACCTAGGTTGATTTAAGGTAAGAAGTTTAGCTTATTCCCAAAATTTCAGCTTGCAAGGTTCAGAAATAAGCTGTGAAGCTTATTTGAAAAAGCTTTAAAAAACAGTTTAAGCTAAACTAGCACTCTTTCAGATCATTTTTCTTTTAATCTTTGTGAAAACTTTGCTTATTTTTCTATAGAATCCTTTAGTACACATTTTGAGCTTTACATAGCTTCTTTTAGTTTTAATTTTCATCAAGTAATAAGCTAGTTATAAGCCAAAATTCAAAAAGCTAACTAAACAACTAGTTTCTGTAACAGATTTCAAAATGCTTATTTTCTAGCTTATCTAGTTGTTAAAAGTAGTAAGTGCCTTTGTTAAAGTTGTAGAGAATAAGCTCTTTTATAAGTTTGTAGTTTTAAGTTTTTGCTGAATCTCAATTTTTAATAAGCCAAAAATAAGCCATAGCGTAGGGTCTGTTTAGTACATTTCCCATAGTTCAAGGTTAACTGTTTTCATTAAAGTGTAAATTTCAACAAGTTAGCCCGCCTACCCTTTAGTTTCGTTTCTTACACTTCCTACCCTGTCTTTTCTAAAAATAATAATTAGTTTTATATTTTTAATTTTTAGTTTTATAAAATTAGGTTTTTAGTTTTAATTGTCAAAATTAGAGTTCAATTGGTTTATAAAAATTAGGGTTTTTTGTGCCATTTATTTTCTGCACCTTTATAGTTTATAAAAACCATTTTTCCTTATTTTTCTAGTTAAATTTGTATTTTCTAGGAATTAAAATAGAATTTAGTTAATATCTTTTTCTTAGAAAAATCATAAAAAATAGAAAAATAGTTGAAATTTTTTGATTCTTTTGGGAGAAATTTTATTTTTAAATCTAGTATTTTTAGGTATAACATTTGTTAAAAGGTCGTGCTTAGTTTTTTTAGATCACAGTTTTTAGCTCCAGCGTTTTTACGTTTGTGCATCAAAAATCCGAGCTAGTTAATTTTTTTAATTCGTGCTATTATAATTGTAGTGTAATCAATAATTCAAAAATCCTTTATCATTCTTAACTTGAATCCGAATATTCTAAATTCTCAATTCACGATTTCGTTGGGACACGACCCGAGGAAAAGTACTTCCCGGATAAAAATATACAAATTGTGTTTTTTTAGTGAGATTTTTACCGATTTATAATTCTCTATCTGATTCGAGAATATTTGGAAAAATTCTTTACGGAGATTAATACTCTAAGTATATAAATATGTTTGTGCTACAACAACATCGCAAAATTTTGTCTCCGGGGGGGGGGGGGGGTTGCCAGGGGAAGTTCCCGTGGAACGATTGTTGAAGAATATTCGTTGAAGTCAAGAGTTTTTGAAGATCCTTCCTTTGGAAGTTATTTTTGGGAGGGGGGGGGGGGGGGTGAGTGGGGGCTGGCGGGAGGTGGGAGGAGGTGTGATTGGGGGGGGGGAGTGTAGGGGGGGACGGTGGGGGTTGGGTGGAGTGGGTGGTGGGGGGGGGGGGGAGGTGGGTTGTGGTCGTTTTGGTGTGGAGGGGGGAAGGGGGGGGGGGGGGGAGGTGGGGGGGTGGGGGGGGGGTGGAGAGTGGTTGTGGGGGGCGTGGAGGGGGTGGGGGGGGGAGGGGCTGTGGGGGGGGGTTGACGAGTGGGGGATGAGGGGGGGGGAGTGGGGGGGTGGGGGGGAGTGGGGATTGGGGGGGGGGGGGAGGGAGGGAGGTGGTGTTGAGGGGTTGGGGGGGGGGAGGTGGGGGTGGGGTTGTGTTGAAATGTGGACGTGTTGGCCTAGGGGGTGGATGAGATTGTTGGGCGCTTGGCCGGGCATGCATGGTGAGGTGGGGGGTGCGAGGGGGTGTGTGTCGTGGGGTATGGTGTGGGCGGTAGTAGAGGGTTGGGTGTGTGGATGTTGTGTGGGGGGAATGATGAGTCGTTGGTGGTGCGGGGTGGTGTGGATTGTGATATGGGTGGTGGGCGGAAGAGTAGTTGTAGGGAGTGGGGATTTGTGATTAATGGTGTAGGTGTTGGGTGTGGTGGGGGTGGGAGGGGGGGTGTGTGTGGAGGGGGGGGGGGGGGTGTGACGAGGTGTGGGGGTGGGGGGGTTTGGGGATGGGGGGGGGGGGGGTTTGGGGGGGGGGTGTGATGGGGGGGGGGGGAGGGTTGAGTGGGTGGTGAGAGGTGGGGTGTGGGGCCTAGTTTTGTATAAAAAAATATAAAAAGTTCATTTAATTCGATTCCTATCGAATAGAAAAAAAAAAAATAATAAACATTTGCTACAACTATCAAATCTTAAACCATTCAATAAACAACAAAAACAAATCGTGAAGTACTTGCGAGGTATACACGGACCTTTAAGCTTTACAATCTAATAAGGTGAGTTTAAGGAAAAGTGAAAGCTACTTACTCCCTAAGTAGTCCATTGCGGCTCGCTAAGCTTTTCCGTCACTTTGTGCGACTTATGAGACTTATCGTGAAGCTTGTAATAATCGATTACCAAAAATATTTTTGTTTCCATTCTTATTAAAAACTAAAAAATTGTAATCTCCCCAAAAATAATCTTCTTAATCTCACATTCTTCATTTTGGTTAATTTATCAACCTAAGTGCAATGCCACAGTCGATCCTCCGTTGAATACACAATTCCAAGAAGACGTAATTGTCGACGATCTCGACACCGACAAGAGGCAATCCCTCTCATTTTGGAAAAAAACAAAAAATCCGATTCCAATGGCCGATGACCGACCTATGGCCGAGCAACTTCAAGCTCCCACCGGGGGGTTTGAAAGTGCTATAGTTGTACCAATCATAAATGCTTAAATTTTGAACTTAATCCTCTCTCATTTTTTTAATTTTGGTTCAAAACCGAATTTTTTGAGTTGGGTCATGATGAGGAGCCTCAATGTTCAATATACGTCCATTTTGAGAGCATAACGAACAACCAAAGGTACCCCCCGGGGATGTACCCAACACCACCATCAAACGTTCTTCTCTTTCCAGTTTTCTCTTTTGATGGGTTTGCCAAAACGTGCTAGACAAAGAACCCCAAATTTCCATTCTTACATGGGATGACATAGTATCTAAGGTTCATCAACTTTTTCTCCCACCGTTCCAAGACCTACCAATCTCTTCGGGAACGAAATTTTACAAATTTTTCATCAAATTGCTCAAGAATCGTTCTCCGAAGCTTGGGAGCGTTTCAAGGAACTTCTAAGGTAGTGTCCACACCAGGTTTTTCAACTCATCACCACTTGACACATTCTATAATTCTTTGAGCTATAATGATCAAGATTCTCTTAATTCTGCTGCCGGTGGAAATTTTCTCTACAAAAGTCCAACCGAAGGGCTACAAATTATAAAGAACAAAGCCAAAGTTAGATGTTCACGGAACGCCGTGATGCGAGTGAGTACGAATGCTCCTCCACCTTCTTCTACTTCTTCATGAAAACATCTAACTTTGATTCCAACACTGGCAGCAGCATTGAGGAAAAGATGACTTTACTTTTAAGAATGAATTGATTGAGATGAAAAACAGATAAAGCTCTTGTGCCGTACTAAACTTACACCCGTTCCGATCAAAGCGTGGAAGGAAAAGGGTACTAACGTAGTTACTGTAATCATAGTTATAATGGTGTGCCCAGGACTAAGGAGGTTAACGAGTCCCCTGTTTATCATGATAATTTCCAACAAATTTTAACCAAAACCGCTACGGTATGGTAATTTTTTGTATCAATCATTGAAATGCCGGGTACCTGTCCTCCCAACCTAGCGAACCATACTCACCCCCTGGTTTCCCCTTCAATCAAGACCAAGTGTAAAACCATCCAATCAATGGAATATCCCTCATTCAGGAATGGTGCCTACAAAGACCACCACCAAATTCCCTCAAATTGTCTTGCTAATCAATTGGAATACATCAAGAAAACCACCGAGGATTATGCAGCTATGAGAAACCATATTACCAATTTGAAAGCTGAAATTAGGAGTGACGTTCAAGCTACATTACAAAAACCAAATCAACTCCTTTAAAAGGAAATTCAAGAATGAGTTGAAATCGTCACCTCAACACGAATCTTTCATGAAGCAAACAAAAAAAAAAATATTTCCAAAACAATTTGCAAAACATGTTGAGTGGTTTCTTTCAAAATCAAAGTCAACCTTCAACTTCTACTTCTATGGTACCTACCCCCCCCCCCCCCCCCCCCCCCCCCCCCCCCCCCCCCACCCACACTCTCACACACACTCCCCACTCACACACTCACCCCAACGCGCGCGCGGCCGCGCAACCCCCCCCCCCCCCCCCCGCGCGCGCCGCGAGCGCGCCCGAGCGCGCGCACTTTAAACCTAGCAATACATCACAAACCCAAGGTGTGAAGCTAGAGCATTACGACTCCCGAGCGGAACTTTTCCTTACACACCGGTGCCACCAATTCCACCTCCTCTTTATGATGAGAATGAACCTTTGATTGAGAAGGAAACCGAGGTGACCAAGGATAAGGTGCTACCGAGCACCAAAGACATCCAACCTCCGGTTATCCAAAAATCTCATGATCCGGTTAAGCCGGTTAGCAGTCCAATTTCTCCTGAGCCTTCTTCTGCTCAAGTTGATAATTCTCCACCATCAAAAGAACCTTCTAAAGAGACCCGTCTTCCATATCCTTCTAGGGTAGAGCATGAAAAGAAAGGTGAAAATGATAAAGTGCAAATCCAAAAGTTTTGGGAAATGTTCAAAAAGATTCATGTGGACATTACTTTAGCGGATGCTTTGATCTTAATGCCTAAGTATCAAAAGATGTTAAAAAGCTTGTTGTCAAACAAAGAAAAGTTGAATGAGATGGCTAATACACCGGTGAGTGAAACTTGCTCGGCAATCATTCTCAAAAAGCTTCCTGAAAAGCTTGGGGATCCCGGAAAGTTTCTCATCCCGTGTAATTTTAGTGAGCTTAAATGCAAAGCCCTAGCCGACTTAGGTGCTAGTATCAACCTTATGCCATTCTCCGTATACACAAAGTTAGGCCTATGCCCCCCCCCCCCCATTGCAAAATCTACCCCCGGTATGACCTTAGAACAAGCCACCATTTCTCCTCTTTGTGTTCCAAACGGTAATTGCGTAGAGATGTCTTGGTCCCGGGTGGTCAAGATTTACTTTCCCGGCCGATTTTGTTGTAGTAGACTTTGAGTGTAATTACCAAGTACCTTTGATACTTGGTAGGCCTTTCTTAAGGACCGCACGGGTCTTAATTGATGTCCACGGGGAAGAGCTAGTGATAAGGGATGGTATGGAAAGAATAGTTTTTAAACCGGATGGTAGTCAAGACAAAGAGTCAATCCATATGATGGACATTTATGATGACCGGGTCAAAGATGTTTGTGAACCTAAGAATGATGATTCTTCCACATCTACTATTGTTGACGAGTTTGAATCTCTTCTGGGTGAAATTATTAAACAAAAGGAAGAAGTTAAGGGAATTTCTGACCCAGTCGCTAGAAGAAAGGCTTGTTTTAAAATCATTAACCAAGGAAGAGTTATTCATTCACCTAAAAAAGCTTCCATAAGTGCAATTTCACACATCTTTCCAAACAATAATCTTGAGGACTCTTTCAAAATGGGGGATGAGGATCTTAACTTTATTCCAAACAAAGAATTAGACAAAGAAGATCTCATTCCAATCCCAAGAGAGTCCAAAATTGGAAAAGAGTGTGATTTTCCTCTTTGTGATGATTTTCAAAGTTTCAAGACTTTTTCAAACCCTCTCTTTGAGAAAAAAGATGATTTTCCCTCTAGAAATGACGAGTCAATTCTTAAGGAGGAGGTTCATAAGGAAACTCTTAAGAGTTATTTGAACCCTCTTTTTGAAGACGACGAGGAAATCATTTCTATTGAGGTATCTAGACAAATTTCTCCGAAAGTTAATTCTGAACCCTCAATTGAGTCTCTACCAAAAGATGACTTTGATAATGATGATGATCTCTTTGAGATGGATTCTAACAATGATGAGTGGAAAAGAATTTTGTATGGAGAGGATTTTGAGAGAATGGATTCTGATAGTGATAAAACCAAAGATTTTGACAAATCAAGTTCAAGTGTTTTTAAGAGCTTAAGTGATGAATTTGAACCCGGTGGTTCAAGTTATGTTGAAGGAAATGATTTGGATTTTCATGTAAGTGATGCTTTATTCTCAACAATCAATGAGGATAAAGTTTTCAACCCGGGTATCCTAGTTGATAAGAACTCTAAAGTTCATGAGCAAAATGTTTTACCCACCCTGCCCACCCGTTCTTCTGAAATGATGTTAGACTTTGACCTTGAAAATTTTCAAGTTGAGCCTAAGAATGATATTTTGAACCCTAAGGTCTTAGTTTTTGATCCGGGTATTTTTGATAATGTGCTTACAAGGAAGAGTTCTTTAACTCTTAAGATTTTTGACCCACCCTTAATAGACTTTCATGTTACCAAAGCATTGTCCGGGTTCACATTTTCTCTCTTGAAACTCTTTTCTAAAAAGTTTTTTGAACCCGGGATCAAAAATGCTACGGTATATCTTTCATACCTAGTTTGGGGAGGTTTCCACCTCTTGGAATTTCTTCATTCCTACTATTATCCTCCATGATGTACCTTGTGATAATGAGTCAAGCTAGGGGACTCTTTAATAAACAAGCGCTTCGTGGGAGGCACCCCATGCTTATCCTTTTTATTTTCTTTTTATTTTTTTTCTTGCTTCCCCAAGGACAAATCAATTCGGGGTCGAGTATAGCTTGTACTTGGTTAACAAAAACTAAGCCGTTTTAAGTCATTTTTGAGCTAACAATGAAAATGATGAGAGGAGGCTTGTTCTCTTTCGTTCTTGTTGGTTGTTTGTGCTTGTTTGTCTAGGTTTTCCGGATTTTGGAGGATTCATGGTTCAATATTGTGGAAGAACAAAGCAATGCCCACAATTTCCATTGATGGTCTCCAATCTTCTCTTCATAAAGTGGGAAATCTCTTATCCTTGTCTTTATCGAACTAACATCTATTCTTTTGGCATGACCTTAGAATTTTTGTTTAAGATTCCTTTTGACCCTTATTTTTTAAACATTGAGGAAAATGTTTTATTTTAGTTTGGGGAAGGATATCTTCGACATTGACTTGCATTTCACGCAACCTTGTCTGAAATTTTTTAAAATTTTTGCTTACAAAAGAAGCTCAATAGAAGCCTAGTTCGGGGAAAAACACCACTTTTTGGTAGTCCGTTGGTGAGAAATAGGAGTTAATTTTGACTTGACCGGGTAAAAATGCCCTAGCTAGTTCTTTAACCTACCTTTTTGTGGGGCTAAGCTTTCACAAATCCTATTGGAGTTATAGCAGTTATAGCATTAGTTGTCATATAGGAGTTATAGCATTAGCTGAGTAACCAGTTTAATTCTACACATAAGCTTAGCTTTTTAGTGATTAGATAGCTTAATTAGCTGAAAGTTAGTAGAAGTAGATAAAAGGTTTTAGCTGTTTTAGTTTTTAAAATAGTTTTTAAGTACAATTTGTTTAGACAGTTTAGTCTTAAGGAGTGTTTGATAGAAGACTTCTTTGACTACTTAAGTCAACAAAAATTAGGTAAAGAGCATTAGTCAGTTGTGATTAGATAAAAGATCAAGTTTAGACAAAAAATTAGAAGTTAGTTTGCAATTTTCAAAACTTTAGGCTTTAATTAGTTTAGTCCTACACCAGGACATTTTTCAGCAAAAAGAAAGAAAAAAGTGTATTTGTCTTTAAGTGATTAAAGGTTTCTAGAGTTTAGAGATTGATTAATCATGTTTTTCCATACTTGTTAGGATGCATTAGATCCAATTTAGCCAAAAAATCAGCTTGTGTTTTCTTAGTGTGCAAAGTATATCAGCATTCTGCTGATGAAAACTTAGCATGTGCTGAGTTTTTAGCTTCTTTTTGGATTCAATTTTATCAATCATAAGAAGGTTGTAGGATTTAAATTTTCTAGCATAGGTAGTCTAGATACAATTCTTGCATTCTAGATAAAAATTTCTTCATAGATTGCTTATTTAGCCAGTCATAATAAGCTGCAAAGTTAGTACTCTTAGTAAAAAACCAAAAAAAAAATAGTTGTCATAAGGTTTCTTGTTAAAATTCCATTTTCTAGTGCTTATTTCAAATTCCTTTTATCTAGGTTTCTTTTATGCTTATAGTGTAGCTTATTTTCAAAAATTCAGCATCTATAGTTTAGATTTGAGCTTTTTAGCTATTCAAATTAGCTTATAAGCAATTTTCATTCCTGAACTTTCAATCTTTTAGCTTAAAATTCTTGTAGTTAAAGTGGATTTTAGGTTTAGTTATTTTAAAACATCTTTAGAGTATTTAGGTATGTGCTTAATTACACATACCATTTTCCATTTAAAACGAACTTAAAAGAATAAAAACATACCAAAAATACATTGTATTTGTATGTTTGCATTTGTATTGTGCAGGGAACGGATATCTCACAAAAAGACGATAAACCAAGCAAAAAGCGACAAAACCGGACACGAGATGGAAAGGTGTGTGAAAACAAAGCCAAATCAAAGTCAAGTCAACTCCGAGAAGAAAAAGCAAAGAAAAATATACTTG
The DNA here is from genome assembly GCA_026074375.1 of Tanacetum coccineum. NCBI lineage: Eukaryota > Viridiplantae > Streptophyta > Magnoliopsida > Asterales > Asteraceae > Tanacetum > Tanacetum coccineum. Next base: position 24,966 of record BQNB010065291.1, on the reverse strand, counting down.
AGGGGTCAAAATTGCCAAACCCCTAAGTTATATTATTAAGGAAGCAAAGGCAGGGGCTGATTATGCCAATTTGGGAAACCTCATTTATAAAAGATAGAAAAGGGGAAAAAGGGAATGAAAAGAAGAAAGATGTGGAGGGGCTTTTCTTGTACAAAAGCCAAACATTCCCTTAATCATCTTCAACCTCTCTCTGTCACAACCCAACTTGTATAACCCCTGTTCCGACCAATACCAAAAACTCCAGCCGCATCCTGTTTGCTCCCATACTTTCCTGAAAAATCACTCAACATCCTACCAAATCATTTCCTCTCACCTACTTTTCCCCCCAGCTTTATAAAGTCCATGTTGGCAATCCCTCTCCATTCCCAAAGCACTTCGATGGCTGAGATTGTCTCCAAAGAAGCTCAAAAGAAATCAAAGGCTGGGATTTGATTTTGACTTACCTCACACAAGTAGCACACTTGGTTTTATCTCTACAAAGAAGTCCAAGCTGCAAGTCCAAGACTTCGGCTATAAATAGAGCTTTTTGTAAGCCTTTGAGGCATCTAGTTAGTAATCTAGTTTTTAGTTTTTTAGTAACTAATTAATTTTTAATCTTAAGTTTAAATTTCAAAGTCATTTACAGCTTTTTACTTTCAGCTTTGTAACATTTTCAAGATTAATGCAAGTTTGAAGTTTTTAAGTCAGTTTACAATACCAGTGTTAAGTTTCATAATCAAATTGTTTTGTTTTCCAAAAGCTCTCACCACAGCTTACTTATAAGTGTTTTCATTTCAGTAAGATAAATAAGTTAAGGAGTTAAAAGAAAAATACACAAATATCTCTTGCGTCAAAAATCCACAGCTTATGTTATGGATGATAAGCCAGTTTTGGATGGGCTTATGGACTCTCACTAGCTTGTTCTATGCAACGCTTAGAGCTTGTAGATTCATTGTTTGACTGGTTTTTGAGCAAGTTAGTTGTTAGTTTAAAAATAGTTTGAAGCACTTTCTTACTTAGTACTGTTAGTTCACTTGTTAAAACTGTTGATTTTGAGTTAATACTGCTAGACTAATTCATGCTTATTTAAGTGCTTATTATTGATTGAAATTTGCTTATAAGAGTTTTACTTTGTTATTTGATAATCTGTTTTTAATCAGTTTGAAATAAAAAATGATTTTTGGAAATGTTAAGGACTGTTTTGAACAAGCAGTACTAACTCCAAGTTAGTACTGCTAGTTCATTTTTAGGATTTAAGCCTAGCAGTACTAACTTAAAGCTACCAGTACTAACTCCTAGTTAGTACTGTTAGTTAATTGGTAGTTCATTTTAACATATCAGCTTATTATTAACTTATTTAAGATTGGTTTAGCCTTTTTTAGAGTAGATTAAGCCTATTTTAGTACTGTCTTAAGTAGAACTTATTTGCCTTCTTTAAAATAACTTTAAGAGTTTATCAGTTTTAGTTTTCTAGCTTATTTGTCATTTTGGTTCATTCTAGTTGCTTATTTCTATTACTAAGTGCTTATTAAGGTTAGGAGAGCTTTCTGTTTTAGCTTGTTTGCTCATTTTATTGTCTCTTGGGACTTTAGTCTGTTTTATTGGCCTAGCATGAGTAATAATTTGGCTAAACAGTACTAACTCAAAGCTAGCAGTACTAACTCCAAGTTAGTACTGGTAGTTAATACTGTTAGTACTGTTGTTAGTACTGTTGTGTTTATCTTGTTTAATTTAGCTTAATTGCATGCTTAATTTGTTTATTTAGTATTTGATTAGTTATTTGTCTGTATCATGCTTGTTACGAGCTTATTTGTGACTCTAGTGTAAAGTTTTTAGTGTTTTGCCTTTGCTAGCTTTGATTCAATTTCCAGCTTATGTTCTTTGTTTAAATTTTATGTGCATTTACTTTCAGTTTTAATTCCCAATCATTTCTTGTTACATTCAAACGCCAATCTTCAATCGTCTCTCGATCTTCCATTTTAGCCTCGTTGGGACATAACGACCCGGAGTTTCTCTATACTGCTTCCGGATTCATTGATCTCGCGAATCTTGATCCTTGTGTTTATTTATATTTATATATATATATTTAAAGGATTAGTTTTTGTTGATCAATTTTTGGCGCCGCTGCCGGGGAGGTTGAAAAAGAATATCGCTACGTATTTACAACTTGTGTTTGAATCTGTGAATATTTATTAAAAAAAATATATATATATAAAAAGTACAAAAATATTTTTCATTTTTCTAGTATAATTACAATATAAAAACAAAAGAAAAAACCAAAAATATAAAAACATTGTCCATAAAAAAAAGAAATAAAAATAAACTCCAAATTTATCAATTGTTCCTAACGTGTGGAACAATACCAATTTCCCAACTCGAACAAAAGATTTAAAACTTGCCATTTGTGTCTCTTACGACGTACGGCTCACCTTGAAAAGTTAAACAAGCTATAAAGTGGGTATAAGGAGGGTTGTTCCTAGGAACTACGACCCGAAAGGAGAAATAAGCTTCGCGCTATTCCTACTCCTCCGCTCACCTGTGCGTTTATCTTTTTGAGAGCTACCGTGAAGTAAGTAGATTATTTGGTTTAAGTTGTCTTATCTCATTGTCCGTTAAAATCAATTGTGAATAAATCATTAAAAATCTAAAAAAAAAAATTAGTGTAAATTTTCTTTTTATATTTCTATTTTGTGCATGCGCACTCGGTCTCAAGCCCGTATTTCAGTTCCAGAACCTTCTGTCCGTCAGCCTTCTGTTGAATCATCTAATCTTGAGAAACCTGATAATCCTCCCATAGTTACGATGGCTGATAATCGTACTATGGCGCAATTGCTCGAAGCACCCACCGAGGGTTACGAGGATGCGATCGTTATTCCGGAAATCACCGCGAATAACTTTGAGATCAAGCATGGTCTTCTAAATCTTGTCCAAAACAAGCAATTTTTTGGAAATGATAAAGAAGACCCACATGCTAACATCCGTTATTTCAACAAGTCACTTCTACGATGAAGATTTCCGATACGTACCAAATACGTCGGTTTAAACTTATGCTTTTCCCGTTTTCTCTCGAGAAGGGGCAGCTCGGATATCGGATGGAAAAAGATCCCCCTAGGTCGAGTGAAACATGGGATGATCTTTGTTTACGAATATTTATTTACAAATTCTTCCCCTCCATCTATAAAAATGACATAATCTCAGATAAGGAAATCACAGAGATTTCAGCAAAAATTTGTGAGACGGTTTTGTGAAGGCTTGGGATCGTTTCAATGATCTTTTAAGGGATGCCCTAATCATGGGGTTTTCAGGAATTGCATCAAATCGATACATTCTATAATGCCCTAACTCAATGATCAAGATTCATTTAACTCTGATGCTGGTGGTAACTTCTTAGGACAAATGGCCTCCGAGAATGTTTAAAAATCATCTGAGAGCAAGTCTAAGGTACGTCAATCAAGAAACATAAGATGTTGTTATAGTAAAATGAGTACAAGCCTATCCACCCCAGCAATCTCATTCTGATTGGTTGCTGAACTCACAAGACATGGTCTCGGGCATTTAAATTCTCGACAAGAAAGGAATAAAAAAAAAAAAAAAAAAACCAAACCCCAGATTTCCGCCCCGTAAAAGCGGTGACTAAGTTGTGTAACTTGTAGGGGATGTCTTTATTATCAAAACTGTCCGAGCCCACAAATAGCAACATCTTTTACCATGGACAACTATCCAAGAGTATGGTGTCCCAAAGCCGCTGAGGCCAATTTCAAAACCAAGCTAATTCTGGGTTATCCGACCTCCAGATGGTCTCAAATCAAATTCGACCTCTTGGTTTTCCTCCCAATCAGATCCTCATGCTAATAGGTCAAAAAACAATTTCAATCGAGGAATAACTTCAATCCAAAACAGAGGAAACAATTTCAACCAAGGTCCAGATTTATCGGACCTCGGTCAATTCAACCGGGAGACTCATATGGTACCTGCTTCCTCAGGGGACTCACGGTGTGTCAAAAAAGATTTTGAAAGATATATCCAAGCATTGATGCAGTGTGAGAAACATGCAAAAAACCAGGTCAAATCCTGCCACAATCCCAAATGGCAAATTTGACTGACATGCTTTCAAAATTTGTTACTACTAATACAGCTTCTACTTCCGGTTCTGGAACTCTTCCTGGTAACACTGTTACCAACCCAAAGGAAGATTTAAAAGGTATCACTACCCGAAGTGGTGTTACCATCCAAGGACCGAAAGCAGTTAATCTTGACACCGAGGTGACAAAGGACACGATGCCTCCGAGTGATAATAAGGATAAAGCACCGAAGACGTCCAACCTCCTGTTGTTCAAATTCAGTCTCGTAATCCAAATCCTGAGCCCAATGTTTCTCCTGTTGATACTCCAATTCCTAAAGCATCAATTCCATTTCCATCAAGAAGAAATGATGAAAGGCGCAAGGAAAAAGCTAACGAACAAATTGAGAAATTCTATGAAATCTTCAAAGATATGAATTTCGAAATTAGCTTTTTGGATGCTTTGACTCTTATGCCTAAATTAAAATTTCGCCTTTACTTTAAAATCCCTAATCGGAAACAAAGAGGAAACTTGAATGTGAAATGGCAAAATTTGAACGGAAACTTGCTCGGGCGGTCATCCTTTACAAGTTGCTAGGAAATATTGGAGGACCCCGCCAGATTTCCTTTTCCACATGTGAATTTTCTTGGCTTTAACCATGCCATTGCCCTTAGTCCGAACTACGGTGCATGCATCAATCTTATGCCATATTCCGTGTGGAAGGTCTCTCTCTTTCCGAGCTTACCACCAACATGCATGACGCTGGCTAGACGGGCGTTCAATCACTAAACCAATCGGTATCGCCAATGAGTTTCCGTGTGTTTGGTGGGGAAAGTCCAAATTTCCAGCCGATTTTGTGGTTGTTGAATTTGAGCCAGACCCCGTAGTACTCTAATTCTCGGGAGGTGCTTTTTTATGAATACTAGTCGGCATTAATCGATGTGTACGAGGGTGTAATTACCTTAGTGTTGGCAAAGAGCAATTACTTTCAACATAGATCAAACTTCGAGGTACACAGGCAAATTTCAATCATTATGACGGCAAAACCGGATTGTCGTCATTGATATGGCTAGTGAAGAATACTCGCACAGGAGGTCTTAGGTTTTTAGATTCGGTAGCATACGGAAATCCTTCTCCGTGACTTTGATTTCCTATGTTGCTAATTCATCTCCGACCTTAAACTCCATTTGGGAGGAAAGGAACTTTCTACTGTTCGATGGAAGCAAATGCTTTTCTTGCTTCTAGATGATGATACCACATTCACCGGAAGTGATCCGATTATTATGATCCGCGGGGAACATTCTACATCCTAGAAGCACTTCTTGAACAATGAACCACGACTCTCTATTCCAAAATCATGGAGATTGTTCACCAGAAACCCAAGAAGATATCAAAAATTTGTGAAGCCAAACTGTTAAATCTATCGATTGATGCAACCGCCAGAGGTTTGAACTCAAAGAATTACCTCCCCATCTTGATTACGCATTCTTGGAAGATGAGAACATAGTTACCAGTAATCATTGCTTAACAGATTTAAGTTTGGGGGAGAAAGCATCTAAATCAAGCGTCTTAAGTCCCACTAGCGAGCCATCGATTGGAAATTATTTTGCACATTACCGGGTATTAACCTGAATTTTGTACCACAAAATTCTATTGGAAGAGGACTTAAACCTGCTAGTTCCGCATCAGAGAAGGGTAAATCCAAAAAATCCATGAGTCATCAAGAAATGAAGTTGAAAAACATATCTTGACGCAGGATTGATTTAAACTAATCTCCATAGTCATGGTCAGCCCGATACATTGTGTGCCCAAAAAGGGTGGATTTACCTCGTTGTTCAAAATGAAGGAAAAATGAGTGATCCCAACATTCGATTGGTTACCGGGATGGCGGGGGTATTGCATTTTGACTTTAGCAAGTTAAAATCGAAGCCACCCGTAAAGACCACTTTCCACTCCCGTTTATGGATCAAATGCTCGAGAGATTAGCGGGAAACGAGTACTATTGTTTCCTTGATGGATTCTCCGGGTATTTCCAAATTCCATTGACCATCCGTGATCAAGAAAAGAACACATTTATTGTCCTACGGAACGTTTGCACTACCGTCGCATGCTTTCGGCTTATGCAATGCTCGGGACGTTCTTTAAGGTGTTTATGTTGGCCATCTTTCACGAAGGGTTGAAAAAGACAATGGAAGTCTTCATGGATGACTTCTCGGTCTTTGGGAATTCCTTTGAAAATTGCCTCTCCCGTCTTGAGAAAATGTTGCAAAGATGTGAAGACACCAATTTGTGTCTTAACTGGGAGAAGAGCCATTTTATGGTCAAAGAGGGCATTGTCCTCGGGCAATAAATTTCTTAAAAATGGGATTGAGGTTGACAAAGCCAAAATAGATTGTATTGCCAAATTACCTCATCCCCACCACTGGCAAAGGTGTTAGGAGTTTTTTGGGTCATGCGGTTTTTACGGAAGATTCATAAAGGATTTTTCCCAAAAAATATCCGACCAATGATCATCTTCCGAGACGGAAGAATACTCCCATTATCTTCTCTAATGAATGCATCCAAGCTTTCCAAACGTTAAAGAATAAACTTACGGAAGCTCCGATCTTGATTGCCCCAAACTGGGATCTACCATTCGAACTTATGTGCGATGCAAGTGATTACGCCATAGGGGCAGTTTTGGGGCAACGTCATGAAAAACACTTTCGGCCTAATCCTTTTGCTAGCAAGACGATGACGAGGTGAATCTAATTACACCACGACGGAAAAGGAAATGTTAGCCGTGGTGTATGCATTCGAAAAAATTACGAGTCTTATTTATCATGGAACAAAAGCATAGTGCTTACGGACCATTTCCGCTTCAAGTATCTCTTTGCCAAAAAGAGGGGAACACGGCCTAAAGTGAGATTACTCCGAGTGGGTCTCATCCCTTCCAAGAATTTGACTTTAAAGTTCTTGACACAAAAGGAGCCGAAGAAAACTCGCTAGGCAATCATCTGTCGATTAGAAAACACGTATGAAAAAGTTTCTCGACCCTAAAGAGATTAATGAATACAATTTCCTCTCGAGACGTTTAAGTATTGCGTGAATTTTCGTGTGGGATTATAGTACCCCGTGGGGTTCTTTTTTTCCGACTTCTTTGCAAATTACCAACTGCTGGTAACTTCGTTGTGAAGGGCATGTCAACACAAACAGAAAACATAAGTTCTTCAAGGGACGTTGAAACATTATTTTTGGGATGACCCCTTCTTGTTTAAAATTTGTGCGGATCAAGTGATCAGGCGATGTGTGCACGGCAAGGAAGCTCTCGACATTCTCGAGGCTTGACACAATGGACCCACCGGGGTGGGGACTATCATGGTGCAAACCTAACGCCAAAAAGATCTTTGATTACCGGCTTTTTGGCCCACATTACAAGGTTGTCCCACAGTTTGTCCAAAAAAATGTGACTCGTGCCGAACGACAAGGAAAACCTTCGCAACGGGATGAGATGCCTTCAAAAACTCCATCCAAGTTTGTGAACTTTGACGTTTTGGGGCATTTGACTTTTATGGGCCCGTTCCGGTCCTTCACGTAGGGAACCAAATATATTCTCGTGGCCGTTTGACTACTTGTCAAAATGGGTTGAAGCGGGAAAGCGTCCCCACCAATGATGCCAGAGTCATTTGCAAATTCCCTAAATCTCTCTTGCAGATTTGGTGTCCCTCGAGCTATCATAAGTGATCGCGGATCTCATTTCTGCAATGACAATTTGCAAGGTCATGCAGAAATATGAGGGTCATCACGTCTTACACGCGTATCATCCCACAAACAACGTGGGCAAGTCGAGGGTGGATGTCAAATCGTGGTTTGAAAACGTATCCTTGAAGAGGGCCATTAGGTGAAAACCGTCGCTTCCTGGTTGGACAAACTAGATGATGCAATATGGGCCTTACGCTACAGCTTACAAAAACGCCCATCGTGTGTACTCCTTACAGCTTTTATGGGTATGGAAAGGCCATGCCATCTTCCGAATGAGCTTGAGCACAAAGCCTTTTGGGCTTGAAACATGCAAACTTTGATCCTTTCTACTTGCGGATGATATCCGGGGAAAGGTTAACATCAATGAACTTAAGAACTTCGTGATCATGCCTATGAGAACTCTGATCTATAAGGAAAAAACAAAGAGAGTCCATGACTCCAGATAAAAATGCGTTTTCAACGTCGGTGATCGAGTCCTCCTCTTTAATTCAAGATGAAGATTTTTCTCGGGGCCAAACTAAATATCCCGTTGGATGTGGACCATTCACCATCGACTCAAGGTCTTTCTTAACGGAACTGTTGAGCTATCTCAAGCAACGGGCCGAATTTCAAAGTGAATGTCATCGTCGTTAAGCACTACTTGGAGGGGACGGTACACAATTGGTAGTCTCGGATCTACAAACCTTCCCCATGGGGGGACCAGTGGATTTGCGGGGGAATTTAGGTCAAGCGTCGGGACCTAAAACAAGCGCTTCGTGGGAAGGCAAACCCATGCTTATCCGTAGTTGTAATTATATGAATAAGTGTTGTTTGTTGTGTGAGATAACTTGTATTTTCTATCACTCGTGTTTCGTGTTGTTGTTGTTTATTGTCCAGGATTGCCCGGATTATGAAGGTCTCATGGTTCTCGGTTTCTGTCTAGGTCGATCACTCTGAGCTTCAAATCCTCAGCTTCATTTTTGGGTAATTCCCGATTATCCTAATCTATCGGACCTAAGTTATCATTTGGAATACTTCATATAACGGCCTTCGGATAATGTTAGTACCCTTTCAAAACATCTGAGGACGATGTTTAGTATAGTTTGGGGGGGGTATCTTCGCATTTTGTTTGCATGCCTGAGCATTGTTACCACGTAATCCCGTATTTTCACCAAAATTTTTGCAAAAATACCAAAAAAAAAAAAAAAAAAAAAATTTCAAAAAAATAAAATAAGTGTTTTGTCACAGTTTTGACTTTTCTTTTGGGTAGAATGAGAATAATTTTTGACTCGATCGGGCGTATTGAGCCCTAGCTAGTTCCTTCAAGCCAAGCTTTCACGAATTCTATTGCTTTGAATTTTAAAAAGGTGAAGAACAAGAAATGATAGAGTTAAATATAAGTTTATGTGTTAAGCAAGATTCGTCCTCAAACTTATAGAATAAACTTATGTTCTTTTTCTCCCATAAGCTTCTAATCCACCTAATCATACGTGCTTGTTCAACTAAGTCAATCGATGTTTTCAGAAAAAGCTTCAAATTTGTAACTTGATTCTTTAAAAGCAAGGTTTTGAAAGATAAAATGCCAAAGAAGCATGAATGAAGTATGAATGCAAAAATGCACGAATATTGTAATTATGCCAATGAAGCATACATTTGATCATATGGAGCTAGTAAAAGATGTGTCGTGATATCCCACTCCGCTAACCACGAGGTGGGGGTTCAAACTAAGACGTCTTTACTTCTAGGGATTTGGTGTGGTGTGATTATTCTCACTTGGAAGAAAAGTCTAAGTGAGGGTTCAAAACTAAGACACCGATCTTAGCATATTAGGAAGGAAGGTGTTGATGTGATTTTCCACTACGCTGCAACGGGGTGGGTTTTTCAAAACTAAGTACACCGGTCATTGGTTGTGATATCTACTTAGGGAGCGGATGGCCTAGGTAGGTGTTCAACTAAGCAACACATTCCTAGCTTTAAGAACTTACATGAAAATGATAACTATGTTGCAAAAGTTCTATGGTTTAAAATCAAGTTTTAAGTTCCTAATTAAGTGTTGCTTTGGAGTCGTGATTCATCTCTGAATTATGCTATGAAAATAAGTTGATCTATGGTTGAGTTAAAACGAGCACACACATTTCAAATCATATAATCCATGTTGGGGAGTAAAAAGCTTCACAAGTTCATAAGTATGAGGGCTTAACATCTAACTTATATCGACAATGTCTTGTTTAATTGCTTAGACTTTGGACTTTTGTGAAAAAAATCGGGGGACGATGAAAATTATCCGTCAGGGGACGGGTCGTTTGGATTTTCTACGAACGTTTCTCATCTATGATCCCATTGTTGATAAATAAAGGAATCTACATGTATGAAAAAATGAAAAAAATCATAAAATTAAATTAGAGTAGTTGTTGTAAATCATAAAATTTGGGTGAGAACGTGACTTGTCGAGGGTTTGATTCTTTATTTCCCTTTGATAAAACGCTTGGCTACTTTTCCAGTTATTAGGTCGAGGGGATTTGAGATTTTTGGTTTTCAAGTGCTTAATTCATAGCATTTGCATGGGAAACACGTCTAACATCTTAGTCTGGGGATTTTGGTATGTGCTTAATTAACACCATTTACCTGTTACCTTTAATCAAAAAACGAGCTAAAAAACCAAAAAACGGACTCCAAAATGCCAAATATATGCTTGTTTTGCTTAATTGTGTTGTTCTGCAGGAACGGAATCTCAACAAAAAGACGAAAAAACCAAGCGAAAAAAGCGACAAAACCGGACCACAGGATGGAAAAGTGTGTGGAAGACGAAGCCCAATCAAAGTCAGTCAACTACTGAGACGATAAAGCTAAGAAAAATATAACTTGTGGGGTCAAAATACCAAACCCTGCCTAAGTTATATTATTATACTAAACCCACAGGGCTGATTATTGCCAATTTGGGAAACTTCATTTATAAAGAAGGAAATGGGGAAAAAGAGAATGAAAAGAAGAAAGAAGTGGACGGGGCTTTTCTTGTACACAACCAAACATACCCTTAAATCATATTCAAACCTCCTATGGTCACAACTCCAACTTCGTCTAAACCCTTTACCGCCAATACCAAAAAAAACCATCCAGCACCCTGTTTTGTCTCCATACCTTTCCCCCCTGCAAAACTAATCAGCACCCTACCAAATCTTCATCAACCCTCCTATTCCCCCCCCCCAGCTGTATAAAGTCCTTTGGGGGGGGGGTGTTTTGGCAAACCCTCTCCATTCCCAAGAGCATTTCGATGGCTGAGATTGTCTCCAAAGAAGCTCAAAAGAAATCATAATGCTGGAATTGGAATTTGCTCTGAGTCACACCTCACACAACTAGCACACTTGGTTTTATCTCTCCAAAGAAGCACAAGCTGCAAGTCCAAGACTTCGGCTATAAATAGAGTTTTTTGTAAGCCTTTGAGGCATCTAGTTTTTAGTTTTTTAGTAACTAATTAATTTTCAATCTTAGTTTAAAATTTCAAAGTCATTTACAGCTTTTTATTTTCAGCTTTGTAACACTTTCAAGATTAATGCAAGTTTGAAGTTTTTAAGTCAATACCAGTGTTAAGTTTCTTAATCATATTACTTCGTATTCGAAAAGCTCTTCCCACAACTTATTTATTGGATGATAAGCCAGTTCTGGATGGGCTTATGGACTCTCACTAGCTTGTTCTATGCAAGCTAGAGCTTGTAGATTCATTGTTTGACCCTGTTTTGAGCAAGGGTGTAGTAAGTCTCTCTATTTCTCACTTTACTTATCTATTGCAGAATTGCTAGTTGATTTAATAAAACTGTTGTTTTTAAGTTTATACTGCTAGACTAATTCATGCTTATTTAGGTGCTTATTATGAGTGAAAAATTGCTTATAAGTGTTTTTTACTTTGTTATATTTGATAATCTGTTTTTAATTCAGTTTGAAATAAAAATGATTTTTGGAAATGTTAAAGTTATGCTTTGTTTTGAACTAAGCAGTACTACTCCACGTTAGTACTGCTGTTCAGTTTAGGAAACAGTATAACTTAACAACTACCAGTACTTACTACAAGTTAGTACTGTTAGTCTTAACTGTTGTATGGTCGTTCATTTACATATCATCTTATTTATTTATACTTTATTTAAGATTGTTTAGCTTTTTAGACGTAGTATTAAGCCTATTTTCGGTAATGTCTTAGTAGAACTTATTTGCCTTCTTTAAAAATAACTTTAAGAGTTTATCATTTTTAGTTTTTAGCTTATTTGTAATTTTGGTTCATTCTAGTTGCTTATTTCTTAATACTAAGTGCTTCTTAAGGTTAGGAGTGCTTCTGTTTAGCGTGTTTGCTCCATTTATTGTTCTCTTGGTGTTTATTAGCCTAGCACGTACTAACTTAGGCTAACAGTACTAATCAAAGCTAGCAGTTTAACTCAGTTTGTAATGGTAGTTAATACGGCTAGTCTGTTGTTAGCTACTGTTGTGATTATCTTGAGCACTTTTAATTTAGTTAATTGCATGCTTAATTTGTTTATTTTAGATTTGCGATTAGCTGTTTGTCTATATCACGCTTGTTAGAGCTTTTTGTGCATTAGTGTAAAAGTTTTTAGTGTTTTGTGCCTTTTGCTAAGCTTTTGATTCAATTTCCAGCTTTGTTCTTTTGTTTAATTTTATGGCATACTTTCAGTTTTAATTCCCAAGATTCTTGTTACATTTCAAACGCCAATCTTCAATCGTCTCGTCGATCTTCATTTTAGCCACTGTTGGGACATAACGACCGGAGTTTTTATAACTGCTTCCGGATTCATTGATCTCGCGAATCTTGATCCTTGTGTTTATTTATATTTATATATATATATTTAAAGGATAAGTTTTTGTTGATCACGTACCGTCGTATGCCATTCGGTTTGTGCAATGCACCCGGAACTTTCCAACGTTGTATGACGGCCATTTTTCACGATATGATAGAAAAAACGATGGAGGTTTTTATGGACGATTTTTCAGTTTTTGGAGATTCTTTTTCCTCGTGTCTTGCCAATTTAGATAAAATGCTTAAAAGGTGTGAAGACACCAAATTAGCACTAAATTGGGAAAAGAGCCATTTCATGGTTAAAGAAGGCATTGTTTTAGGACATAAGATCTCTAGAAAAGGAATTGAAGTCGATAAGGCCAAAGTTGATGTAATTTCTAAGCTTCCTCATCCAACAACCGTCAAAGGAATTCGAAGTTTTCTCGGGCATGCGGGATTCTATCGAAGATTTATCAAAGACTTTTCCAAAATCTCTCGACCCATGACCCATCTCTTAGAAAAGAACACTCCTTTCATTTTTTCGGAAGATTGCATTCTAGCCTTTCAAACATTGAAAAAGAAGTTGACCGAAGCTCCAATTCTCATTGCTCCAAATTGGGACCAACCTTTTGAAATCATGTGCGATGCAAGTGATTATGCAATCGGTGCGGTTCTAGGGCAGAGAATTGAGAAGCATTTCCGACCTATTCATTATGCAAGTAAGACGATGACTGAAGCAGAGACTAATTACACAACAACCGAGAAGGAGATGCTTGCAGTTGTTTATGCTTTCGAGAAGTTTCGATCATATCTAATCATGAACAAGAGTGTTGTTTACACGGACCACTCCGCTTTGAAATACCTTTTCAACAAGAAAGACGCCAAAGCAGTTGCTTTGATGGGTCCTTATTCTTCAGAATTTGAATTTTTAAGGGTTTCGATATAAGGGAGCTGAAAACTTTGCTAAGTGATCACCTCTCATCATCTTGAAAATCCTTAGAAATTACTTTTTGATCCAAAAGGAGATTATCGAGACTTTTCCTTTAGAGACTTTTAATGTGTTAATTTCCAAAGAACCAAAGTACCCCGTGGTTTTGCCGGACTTTGCTAACTACCACCACGGGAGAATTCATTAAAAAAGGAATGTCAACTCAAGAGAAAACAAGTTTCTTTAAAGATGTAAAACATTATTTTAGGATGACCCTTTTCTTTTTAAAGGACTTTGATTGCGGATTCAAATATTCCGAAAGGCTGTTTGGGGATGGCAAAGAGCTCATCATAATTCTCGAAGCTTGTCATAGTGGAAACCACAGGGGGGGCACACTACGGAGCCAACTTTACGCTAAGAAAGTTTTTTGGATGATGCAGGGTTCTATTGGCCCACCATTTATAAGGATATGCCTACGAATTGGTCAAAACCTTGTGATGCTTGTCAAAGAAATCCGGCAAAATCTCTCTACCGTGATGAGATGCCTCAAAATGCAATCCAAAGTTTGAGAGTTTTGCGATTTATGGGGAATTGATTTTTGGGACCTTTTTCCGTATCTAGGGGTAAAACCCCATTTATTCTAGTAGCGTCGACTATCTTTCCAAAGTAGGGTTGAAGCAAAAGGCTCCCTACCAATGATTGCTTATGGGTAGTTGTTAAGTTTTAAAATCCCTTTCTCCCAATTCGGTGATGTGAGCGATCATTAAGCGATCGGGGACCCATTTTGTAACGACAAATTTGATAAAGTTATGGTCTACATATGGTGTCACCCATCGTCTTTTCTTTCGACTCTTGCACATCTCTCAACGAGGGGGTCAAGTAGTAAGTCACGATATTGAGGTCTCAAAAGATTTTAGAAGAGGAACCCGAGTACTTCCACGGTCGGAGGGCGAAAACCGTGCCTCATGGTGATCAAGACAACGTGCCTCATGGTCCGACAAACTTGATGATGCATTATGGGCTTTTAGAACCGCTTACAAGACTCCAATTGGATGTACTCCGTACAAGTTAGTCTAAGGAAAAGCGTGTCACTTACCAGTTGAGTTAGAACACAAAGCATATTGGGCTCTTAAGCATGCCAACTTCGATTTAAAGACCGCGGGCGATCATCGAAAGCTTCAACTCAATAAACTTAGCGAGCTTCAAGATCAAGCTTACGAGAATTCGTTAATCTACAAGGAGAAGACAAAGAAGCTACACAATTCCAAGATAAAGAACCGAATTTTCAATGTTGGTGATCAAGTCTTATTTTTCAACTCCCGATTAAAGATTTTCTCCGGAAAGCTCAAGTCCCGATGGTCCGGACCTTTCACAATCACACGTTTATCCCATAGCACTGCCAAGTTGTATCATGCCGATCGGTTGAATTCAAAGTCATCTGCCACCGTCTTAAGCACTACTATGGAGGGGATACACCACCATTGGTTATTCCGGACCTCCAGACTTTCCCTAAGGACAACTAAATTCAGGGATCGAGTCGAGCTTGTGACTCGGTGACCAAAAACAAGCCGCTTCGTGGGAGTTCACCCCATGCTTATCCTTTCTATTTTCTTTCTATTATCTAATGTGTTGTGTTGAAGAGAGGCTTATCCTCTTCCAAATTCTCGATGTTTGTTGCTTGTTTTTTGTGATTTTTGTAGGATCGAACCAACAAATTCTTTGAAGCCTCTCGTGTCAGGTTGAATTGTCCCGTTCTACTCGAGCTTCTCATCCTTTGTGTAAAATTAGTTTGGGGAGATCCATATCCTTTCATCATTATCGATTAACGTTTATCTTTGCACACCTAATAAACGGCTTAGATTTACGTAGAGACCCGACTTTAAACATTGAGGACAATGTTTCGTTTTAGTTTGGGGAAGGGAATCTATCGATTTGATGTTGCTTGCTTATTGTTTTGTTCTCACGTACCCGTTTTCCCACAAAAATAGCAAAAATTTTAAAATTTTAAGTTCTTATTTGTAGGAAGTAATATATTTAAAAAAAAATGTTAAGACAAAAATGTAGGTTTTCCGTTGGTAAGAATAAGAAGTAATTTTTGACCCGATCGTACGTGTAGAGTTCTAGCTTTCTCCCTTAACAATTAATGATGATAGTTTGTGCTAGTCTCATGCAGACTTTAAACATGCTAGACTTGAATCATTAGTAAATGAAGACTTGTGCTAATCTCAAGTAGATTTTAAATATGCCAAGTTGGAATTTATATAGGCTAAGTGTTCGCAAATTTCTTTCTTAGAAATTTTAAATTGCGAAGAATAAGAAATGATAGTGTTATTTATAAGTCATGACATTAAACGTAGAATAGTTGGTTTTCTTTCAAGCTCATATGTATTAATTGTGGCTTTTTCTCCCATTAGCTTGTTTCACCTCTATATATAAATGTTTAATAAATAGAGTTGTATGGTTTTTTGGTTAATAATTAGCTAATAGAAGTTTTCTTTAGTTCCTTTGTGATTAGGATGAGTACACATCAGGAATACTTAATTTGGCATATACAATATGCACAAAAAAAAAATATCTTGCTATTCCTTAAAAGCCCTTAGGGTATATGGGATAAGTAGAATTCAATAATAATCCGAGACTGATAAAAGTTTGCTGTATCTTGCGCCGTCTCACAACTCGATGTACAGCCTTCCTAAAAAGGTCGAGGAAGTTACCGAAGTCGAAATAGTTAGCTAACATATTGTCGGAGGCGTGCCGATTTTGTAGCCTTTCTAAAGGACTGAGTGTTATAATAATGTTGCTTAATTTTTATCTGTTTATATGTGCCTTAAAGAGCTTCAGGGGAATGGTGCAAATAAGATGGCATTCATGTCTTAAAGAGCCCTAAGGGGTAATGACATTATGTGCCATGCATAAGTACCTAATAAAAGCCAAATTGTGTTGCCTCGATGTGGACTTAATCTTGATAACATTTGATCT
Source organism: Tanacetum coccineum (assembly GCA_026074375.1). Classification (NCBI taxonomy): domain Eukaryota; kingdom Viridiplantae; phylum Streptophyta; class Magnoliopsida; order Asterales; family Asteraceae; genus Tanacetum; species Tanacetum coccineum. The sequence continues at coordinate 8,519 of BQNB010065291.1, read as the reverse complement.
TTTGAAAAGGGCTAGGAGCTAATAAATGCGTTTCATAACCTTATGCCTTTATTTTGGAAATTAATAAGAACGAAACAAGATCTTAAAAGAGCCTTCGGGTATATGAACATAGATAAAATCTTTGATATACAAAAAGTAGAAGTGAAATTTTGCTGAGGAAAATATGTACACAATTAATATATATGAGTAGTATTAATGTCATACTTGTAATTAACAATGATCTTGTTTTTTAAGACTTAGCAATTGGAAAATTGAAAACTCCCCCCCCCGGAGGATGATTGAAGTTATCTTTATACACTTAATTGTGCTTTTATATTCGAAGATCCAAAGTTACCAAATGATGTAATGAAAACAATACATTATGTCAACACAAATAAGGTTGTATTAGGTAGTTATTATCAAGAAAAATCCATGAAAACGAGAAAAATATTTGAAATGGAAATCGGTGTTATTTATAACTTGTGATCTCCTATCTCTCTCAACAAAAATCTTTTGCTACTTTTCACAAGTTTAGTTTGGAGAAGTTTTCGAGGTATTTGTTATAAAGGCATGTGATTTGCGTGCGGACACACAATCGTTTAAGTTGTGGGAATTTTATAAGTGTAGAATACACATATCATTTATACTAAAACAACCCATTAAACCCAAAACAATCCAAAAATGGCAAAAATATGCTTGTATTTGTGTTTTGTGTGTGCAGGTACGGATAAATCAAAAATCACAAGAAAACAGTCAAAAACAGGCAAGCACGGACACGAGAATCAGAAGAGAACAAAAAGAAGCCAAAGAATCAAAGCCGAAGCCAGAAAATCAAAGACCGCAGTCAAATCCAGTCAACAGCAGTAAACCACTACAAGACAAAACCTCACAATAATCCAATCCCAGTCCCTCAAGTTTTACAAAAGTCCAAAAATGTCCCCTCCTCCCTTATTGGGCCCAGGAAAGCTTAATGGGCCTTCAACTACCCTAAAAGACCTTACCCATCTAGAACCCAAAAAGCCCAAGATTTCATAAGCCCATTACAATCCCACTTCCCTTCAAAATAAACACAAGGGCTAACTTGCAATTTATGAAAGTTTATTTATACTAGAAAATGGAAAAGTGAATGAGAGGGGCTATGATTTCATAAGCCAAAGTTCAAACCATTTTTACCCGATTTAGTTATAAAAAAAATGGCGCGAAGAACCATTAAACTATTCATCGTCTTCATTGAATTACCATGGATAAAAAATATAGTGATCAAATTAGAAATTAAAGGGTTAGAAGGTCAATTCATGAGCTCGTTAACACTAAGGAGGGGTCATATCAGTCAAATCAAGGGTTACTTAAGCTCTCACTCAAGCTCTTGACACGTCACCCATGGGGAAAGCACACATAGTGATGGGTTTTTGTGCTAATTTACTCAGAGAAGAAACACAAGTGTGCCTCACTTGGATTGCCACGTTGGCAATCCGTGTATGTCACTTATGATCCAATGTCCAAGAAAACAAAGATCAAAAATTAAAGAAAGATCAAGGGTGATGATTGAGAAGGCAAGGGCTAGAAGGTTCTTGTGTTCAACCTTAAAATAGCCTCCACCAGTTCACATACACCACAACGTAGCTCAGGTCTTAGGTTTTTTTAGCAAATTCCTTTTTAGCTTAATTTAGCTTAACATTGTAACTTTCATTTCAAGTATTGTAACCAAGCTTTTTATTAATGATAATTTAGTTTTTAGATAATATCTCATAATCTCTTTATTTTCATATCAATTATTAAGCTAAAGCCATAAGCTAGTCATAAGCTCTCATGAGTCTCTAAGCTCATGATTGAGCTTAATTAACTTTAATTTTACTTAAACTACTTTAAAATCAGCTTAAAAACTATTACCTTACCTTGGACTTATTGGATTTAAGCTATGGAAGGGGGATCTAAAATGGAAGGATCCTCATGGACTAATACTAGCTTATTCACATGAATAAGCTAGAGCTTGTAGCTGTCTTAATTGGTACCTCTTGTTTAGCTAGAGGTTTAAGTAAGTTTTTCTTAAAATTCATTGCATTTTCATTATCTAGTTTAATAGTTATAATCTAGTTTACTCTTAATTGCTTATTAGTTTGCTTATTTGCTTAAGTTCTCTGCTTAATTGAGTTTTTGTCATCTTATTGTGCTTAATAGTTAATGGTATGCATCTGTTTTTAGCTTAAGACTCTTAGATCTTTGTTTTGCATTCTCTTGTTATAAAACTCATAAAAACCAAAAATAGTAGAAATTAGCTTAAATTTTAGATTACTGCTTATTTAGTTGTTAATTCATGCTTATTAGGGATAATATAAACTCTGCATCATCTGGTCTTAAGCTTTTGATAAATAGATTTTCATTTCATAAGTTTTTTAAAATCTGTCAAATTAATTAGGAGTGTTTGGCATAGGCTGGTTTGACCTGCAAAAGTCAAATTTGGGTGTGCAATTTGTTTGAGTCATCTGTGTTCTCATTTAAAATGAGTAGTAATTCAGTTTTTATAGGTTAGTTTTCAATAATTAAAAAGTTTGAGTTTATTTTTCTTAGATTTGCACCAGGGCATTTTTAGAATTTTTTGTTACTTATAAAACTTTGATCCAAGCCTCTAAAGGCTTGGATTTTGCTTGCTCTTGTTTTTAACACTCTTATTGAGTGTGTTTAGTGCAGAGGTTTCCACCTTAGTGGCCTGCATTTATTTCTAGATCATTTGCAAAGTGCATCAGCAGTAGTAACATCAGTTACTACTGCTGAACTTTTGGTTCATTTTTAGGTAAGTATTTCTAGGTTTTAGGATCTAAAATTCACATAGCTTATAGTTTAGTTAGAGCTTAGTATAGATTAAGTCTTAAATCTCATTTTTTAGCTTATCTTACTAGCTTATTTAGCTGTCAAATTTCAACTAAGAAAACTAAAATACCAAAAACAGTAAGTAGAAAGTTAGTTTCTTAAAATTTTGAATTCTAGCTTATAGAAGTAGATTTTATAGCTTAAATAGATAGTGGTTAAGTAGATTTATTAATTTTCAAAAGCTTATAGTTTGAAATTGCTTTTTGAGCTTTTAAGCTTAATTTGATTCTAAGGATTTCAGCTTATTTTCTGACTTAGCATCTTTGCCACTTAAATTCAGATAAGCTCTAGTATCATTAAGCTAGTTCTCTTTTCAATTATAGTTAATACATATCATAAGCTATCCAAACATCTTTTTACTAAGTTTGGACTTAAAAGAGCTTTTTACAAGCTTAGTTTAGTAAAACCCAATAAAACAAGTCCCTTACTGCGGTCAGCCCACTAAATAATGCTCTTTAAGAGCTTAATAGTGCTTTTCGCCCCTGTGCTATTTGTTAAAAGTTTCTCACCAGCTTAATCTTACATTGCTCTTTATAAGTTTTCCCTAAAAAGCACTTTTTTGTTGTCTTATTTTAAGCTTTAGTAAGGACTTTTGCTTGTAGTCAGGTTGGGCCTCAGAGTAGAAATTGTAATTTTAATATGTACTCAGTTAGGCCTACCCGTTAGTTAGCTAGTTTACCCAGTTAATCTTTAGGTCTTTGCATAGTAGTCCTTAGGTAGTTAATTAAATAAGTTTTCATTAGTTTTAATTAATAATAGGGTTAGGTTTTTAATTAGTTTTAATTAAACTTTTATAAAAAGAATAAAAATAGGCTTTATTTTTAGAAAATATCAGCACATATCTTATTAGGTAATTTTTATAAACTTTTTAGGACTTTATTTTTAATAGTTTTTTTATTTTTTTTATATAGTTGTTAATTAGATAAATTCTTAGAAAATCAAATCTTTTTAATCAAAAAATCCAAAAATATATTTTCTTTTTCTAAAATTTTTTATTTACTTATATTACTTAGGAAAAATATAATTTCAATTATTTTCTATTTTCTTTTTATTTTTAGGATTTAATTAGAATTAAATAGTTTTAAAATTCAAAAATAATCTAAAAAAATATATATAATATTTTTAATTTTCTTAAAATTTTCTTTTATCCTAATTTAGGTTCAGAATTTTAGTTTACCTTTTTAGGATTTAATTTAGTTTATTTGCTTATTAGTTGCGTTTTATTTGTTTAAATTGCTTAAATTACCTTTAGTTGTTCAATTTTTTAATTATTGCTTTTTATTTAGTAGTCATAGCTTATCAAATCATCTATTTTCTTATTCAAATCATAATCCAAGCTTAAACGAGGTTTCAATTTCACTAGTCGTTGGGGAAACGACCCGGGTGATCATATTTACCCGGTTTAATATACGTATTATATATTATATTATATATATTTTTGAGAGTGAATTTTTCCGAGGGTAACTTGGTAATTTTCTTAATTGCTCTTGTGAAATATTATTTTATAGTATATTTTATAGTGTATAAAACTCTTACACCACAGACAAAAGCTGGTTTTCTAGAACCTAAAGCGCACAATCATCAATCAAGAAGCAACAGTAAAAGGATCTATAATCCGACTTTCATGCAATCATAAGTAAATACAAAGGACGGTTTAGCCTCGCATGTTATAAAAAAATCAAAGAGATAGA
>BQNB010065290.1:2138-20961 GCA_026074375.1 Tanacetum coccineum | reverse complement strand
TTATGGAAGTTAGTAAAATGGCATTGAGTAAATGCAATTCATTACGTATTTATCGGTTTGCTACTTGGCAATTTCTAGCATATGTCACTTTTGTTCTTTTGTGTTTGAGATATTAATTTTACATCGTTTATCTGGTCTCGATCTGTGTGACGATGTGTTCAAATCTCATGTATTAGTCTATCAAAAAATCAGAAACCCTAATTACCCAAAAGATATTGTAATTTTATGTTATCTTAACTTGATGATCATTAAATCGAATGTTTTTACTAATTAAGCACGTTGGACGTTTAGCAATTAGAAATGGCAGAAAAACATTCTACTGGCATGCATTTCTTTATATTCACACGATAAGCCAATAAGCTAAAAGAAGTTGATATAGAAAGTGTTTATATTTTTTAATAGTAGGTATTTACTTAAACTGTATTTCAAAAAAAAAAATTAAGACAATGTTTCCTTTTCTTTCACATTGAACATGGTTTAAAATCTTACAATAAATGAGCATTTTGAATTCTTACACCTACCAAGTTTGTCTTAATTTGATTGTAATAAATTTATATATGTGTAATAGTAATAGGTATTAATATTAGTCATATCACAATAATATACATAGTTATTCGAATATACTTAGATATCATATTGTTTTTGTTTTTTCCTCCCATTTTTACTATTTTATGTAATTGATATATATAGGTCATGTTTTACTTTTTGTCCAAACCAACCAATGTACACATACTGAATTAAATGACTCGTGGAAAAAGTAGTCACATGTCGTCATGTTACTTGTTTATTTTTACCGATCATAGCATGAGGGTAATTTATTTGCAAATTGTAACTTTTTAATATTATTTTTGGGCTTATTTACAGATAACAAAGCTGAAAGATGGGCTGGTAATTGGCTGTGCATTCAACCATGCAATATTGGACGGAACATCCACTTGGCACTTCATGAGTTCATGGGCCCAAATTTGCACCGGGTCCAAATCCATACCCGTTTTGCCATTCCTGGACCGAACTCAGGCGCGTAACACGCGCGTGAAGCTCGATCTCACCCCACCCGCCCAAACCAACGGCGACACCAAACCCACGGTCGCCCCACCGTTACGTGAAAAAATCTTCAAATTCTCTGAGTCAATGGTCGACAAAATTAAGACGAAAGTCAACGCAAATCCACCGGAAGGTTCCACCAAACCATTCTCAACCTTCCAATCACTCTCCACCCACATATGGCACGCGGCCACGCGTGCCCGTCAGCTCAAACCAGAAGACTACACCGTCTACACAGTGTTCGCCGACTGCCGCAAGAGAGTCGATCCACCGATGCCGGAAAGTTACTTCGGTAACTTGATCCAGCCGATCTTCACCGTCACTGCCGCCGGTTTGCTACAGGCGAATCCTCCGGAGTTTGCGGCGGGGATGATCCAAAAAGCGATAGATATGCACGACGCGAAGGCAATTGAGGCGCGCAACAAGGAGTGGGAGAGCAATCCTATTATATTTCAATTCAAAGATGCTGGAGTTAACTGTGTGGCGGTCGGTAGTTCGCCGCGGTTTAAGGTTTACGATGTGGACTTCGGGTTTGGTAAACCCGAGAGTGTTCGAAGCGGGTCGAATAACCGGTTTGATGGAATGGTTTATTTGTATCAAGGAAAAGATGGTGGGAGAAGCATTGATGTTGAGATTAGTTTGGAATCAAGTGCTATGGAAAATCTCGAAAAGGATAAGGAGTTTTTGCTCCTAGAATAAGTCATTTGGAGATCGAGATTGAGATCGATATTCATTTCGTTTAATGCTTTATGTGTGGGTAAGTTGGTGTTTGGCTTATGTTTTTAGGTTATGTTGTTTTCGAATTTATTAAGGAGAATAACTATGTTTATGGATTTTATTTTGATTCTAATGTGTGGTTAAGATTGTAATGATATGGTTCTTCGTTGTATCTTCTGGTAATTAATTCGATGTTAAGTTCCTTTTAGACCATGCCGTTTGGTGTGGAATATATGTACTAGTTACTGGTTTATACCTTAGATTTTGGTCATATGTCTAGCAATACGTCGACGGTAGACAATGTTATCCGGTCCACCAACGGCAGCCGTATAAATTGATCAAGGGTATGTTTTTCTATAAAGTACGCGTTTAAAATAATATTCGTGGCGTGTTTGGCAAGAGATTTTTTGAAGGTTTTTGTAGAGCTGTAAGTTTTTTGTTACAAAAATAATCTCTTTCAGAATAAATAGCTATGTTTGAATGCATCAACTTTAAACTTTTATTTTAAACAAGTAGCTCCTAAATGAAAAGCTGATTGATGAAGCTTTTAAAATTGTTAGGAGCTGTTAAGTCTGTAAATTACTGATATACCCTTTAACCATAATATAATGTATTTAAATATGTCCTTTAAAGTCATTTCACATCTTATAATTACAGTCAACAGCTAATTTACCAAACACTTTTATTGAAAAAAATATACAGCTTGCATTTCATGTTAACAGCTTTACAATTTACAGCTTACAACTAGTTTTGCCAAACATATAAAAGAATGTTTTCGGAGGGTCCTCGTCCACACCATCTACTCCATGAACGCTATAAGTATGATGGTTTTTTTGTCGATTATATATCTAACCCATTAATTTGACGACAATAAACATGCTATAATGCAATAATGATATCTTTTGAAACTTGAAAATGCAATGCATGATACCACAACATGGTTTTTTTTATAGAGTGACGACTTTTCAACAAATAAGTTTATACAAATATAGGTGTACGCAATATGTAATGTTTGAGAAACTGAGAGGGATGATTTTTGTGTGAATTGACGGGATTACTTTTAATCGCGGGTGCCTTTTAAATTGTTCACCTTACAAGGAATAGCTTCGCCAAATCTCCTAGCCAGTGAGGTATCAACTGAGTAGGGATGAGCTGAGAGAGACTCGAACGCTTGACCTTTTTTATCTTAAGAAAAGCTACGTTTTTCGAAAATGGTACCCTTGATTTTTATATATCTTATCTTGTCGACCATAATGTATATATCTCTATAGTACAGTTCATTGTTGAGTGACAAAGACGCATTGAAATCGAACCTACTTTGGCTGCAATTAACTTGTGATATGATGTGGGATCAGGTAAACATGTGCAATGATAAGTGGGACATTATAGCAGCTCAACGGATTCAAATGCTTACAAGATTGGAGTGGAAGCACATCAACAATATTGCCATTTTGGATTTGGTCTTAACTTATTTGTGTAGTTTACTAACATAAGAAATACCTTAGGTTCTGTTTGGTTCGACATAATGGGTCAATAAAAGAATGTAATTAACAATGTAATGTAATGAACATATTAATTGAATAAGTCGTTACTATTTTATTCACTTATTTGGTTGTCATGTTTGAATCAAATATAAGGGTTTGTTTGGTAGGACGGCATGAAATGTCAAATGAATAGAATAACCGACGTAATGGAATAAATAGTGAAATGTACATTACCATTATTAATCATGTTTGGTTTGTATGATAAGACGTAATGAAATCATGATAAAAAAGACTAAAATGTCCCATTAATGATAGAGAGTTAATTTAATATGTTAGTTAATGGTGGACTTTTATGTAATTTGATTCCATTACAAGATCGAATGAAAAAAAAGTAGGAGGGCCCCTAAGGAATGATTTTGGTGTAATGGGTCGTAATGAATCATTACATTCCATCAATGCAAACAAACAACATTTTTTCATTAGATCGTAATAATCTTTTACATTCCCCCTTTAATTACAACATACCAAACACTATGTAAAATTTACGCATATTGTTTGGTATGACGCTGGAAAGGAATGAAACAAATGAAATATGAAAACATGTGATTCCATGTCATAATTGAATAAAAAAAATAGGAGGTAACTATGTAATAAAATTGATGGTTAGTGAACTACAAATAAACCATTCTAATACAAATCTCAAAATAAACAAAATATTTTCATTCTATTCTAATAATTTATTTCATTCAAATTTCGATTTATGCATACCAAACACTACCTTATATTTGTACCAAGAAATTAATACATTTTGATGCCGTTTAATACACCGCTTTAGCTCGTTAAGACCATCACATAGTAAATAGGCGTCATGGGACATACCTTTTGGTAACATTCTCATGTGTGAATATATCGATGATACAACGTCCTTTTGGTGACATGCATGAAATTTCTGAGAATGCAAGTGAATATGTGATATTGACATGGTTTTTAGGGACGGAATCAGGGTAGATTTCAGGTACCGGGGCATCAATGAATTTTTGTCTTGTAATGTTAACAAGGATTTAAGTCTGTGCGTTGCCGCATGATGTTTGTCAGGGTGAGTTTGGTATACATCCAAAAGTATGTAGAGAACTCGATGTGAATCTGGTGCGAGCCAAAAGTCTCAAACATAGTACAGTAACAGTTTCATTAAATCATTCCATGATACGGTAACAAAAGGCGATTACATACTTAAAGGAGATAGTACAGTACGATGTCCTACAGTTACATTAAACCATTCCATGATACGGCACCAAAATGTGATTTGCATCTGCACAACAGGCTCCTTTTTTCATTTGCAGGATAGAAGCTTAGACAAAATGAGGATGATTTACTTCTTTCACCTGTAGGATAGAAAATTAAAAAAAATGAGTAATCAGTATATAGAAGGTCATATGAGGACAAAGTGGGGGCATCTGGAAGTTTATGCAAAACTGTTGTCATGTGAGTGTTTGTTTGTTGTTGACAGCTGGTAATTTGTTAGTGAATTTTGATGAGTATGTTGTTGTAAACCATCATATCCAACCACTTCTAAAAAGTTATGTTATTTGCGAATATTTGATTTTTGTATGCATTATACAGGTTCACTTGGTGCTAGTTGCTTCTTTATCTCTATCTGTTTGGTCATAGAATAGATGACTGTTGGCACATATAAGTAGGAACAGAAGTAAGTGTATGCATAGCATTTTTTTAATATATGTGTCTGAGTAATTAAGCATGTTATTGACAACAAAGGTTAGTGGAACATGTTGTGCTTGACATGTGGTGTTAAGAAGGATGTTAGCGATACGTGGTGTTGTTGTATGTTGCCAAATATGTGTGTTGTTGTTGGTTTTGTTTTTAATTTTTGAGGCTCGTTGTTCTATTTAAACTTTCCAATGTTTCCATAGACTGTGTCGATTTCTTTAAACACTTTGAATTGGTTATTATTCATGCATGGCTAACATTCCAAAATCTTTTCCACTGGTTCATAAAGATCGCTTATTGGATTTGTTTAATCAGAAAGTTGGTGAAGATGTTGCTAGGGTGAGGGAGTATAGGGGCGTGGCTTGTGGGTTGAAGATTGCTATGCGGAGGAGGGAAGAGTATATTGGTGAACTTAAGGCTCTTGGTGGTTGTGAAGGTGTTGTTGAAACTGTTAGGTTTATGGAGGGGTTGCAACAGGATGACATGGAGAGATATGACCGTTCGCTGTTATTGATGAAGGAGATGGAGGTTAAGGCACGCGAGAAGTCTAAGTTTATCTTAAAGCTTAGTGGTTATGTGGTGGACTAAAGCTGTCTAGGGTGTCTAATTTGTGTTTTCTTTGTTGAATAAGCGTGATGCTGTTTATGTTTGTTTTAAAGTAATGTGTAATATGCGTCAGTTTTATGTTGACCCGTCTAAGTCGCTCATTTTTTTATGGTTGTAATCGTGTGTTTTAAGAAACAATTTGTAATCAAGATTGTGTGTTTGTGCATAATTGGGATGAGGATACTGTTCTAATCAGTGTTTGTGTTATGTAAGGGTGTGTAATAAAATTATAAGATTGTGTGTTTGTGCATAGTTGGGATGAGGATACTGCTTTTTGTTACGGACTTTTTTATAAAGAGTGGTGTGGTTACTGTATGTCAAAAGGGGTGTTGCAGATAAAGCAAAAGCAAGTATTCGTATACAGAGGGGTATTGTAAATACAATAAAAGCAATTATTCGTCTAGAGTTTGGTGGTTGTTTTTTTGAGGGGATGTGATGTGGAAAGATGAGATGTCTTAACAGAGTTGATAATTTGGCTATTTAAAGGGGCTAAGGTTCAGTGTTGTGCATTCAAACTTGTAATAACACAAAGAATGGCGGTGCTGCCAAGATGCGATGAGCTTCGTCAAGCTGCTTGTTCTCCAGAGTTGGAAGACATGTTTATTTTGTACTGTCGTAGGGCTATTGTTGAAGACATAAGGTTGGCGAGAGAGATCAATGGTCTGTGTGATGGTTTGACAGCTATAATTGAAAAAAGGGAGCCTTTCATAGGTGAGTTGGACACATTGGTGGACAGATTTATGTCGGAGAAAATGTGTGAGTTCTTGAAGGAGACGCAAGCCAAAGATACAGATAAGCTGATGAAGTTGCAGATTTTAGGCAGAGAGTTCGAGATACGGGCTCGTGAGAAAAATCGTTTTATCGAGAAGCTCAAGGGAACCATGGACTACTAATGTTGTTGATGATGCCGTGTTGTACTGACTCTGTTTAGAGAAGGTAGAATAAGAGCGCAGTGTTGATGCGCGTGTCTGTCAAGGGTGTGCCTGATCCTGTAGTTTTATGCATGTGCTTTTAGTCTTCTTGTATTTCCGTTGTAGTGTTGTATTTGTTTAACAGTACGTTGTTTGTATGATATTTTTCCAAATTTAAGTTTGTTTACATGTTTATTTTAAGCGTGTTGAAATGTGTTTTAATTTCTGGATGTGTATGGTAAGTGTTATTAGTCGAGAGAGAAGTTGAGGGATGCTGACCTTGTGATGTTTATGTATCAATTGTTGTTAGGAACACGAAAGTGTCGGTCACTTACATATATAATTGTAGTTAGCTCGTTAAGTTAATTTTTGGAAACTTACTAGGCTAGTTAGCTAAAGACCATGGACAAACCCATAAAGGCCCAAGCCCATGTCCACATGTAAGTATTTATACACCTATCCATGCCTTGGATAGGTGGTTGGTTGTTCATTTTTCACACACTTATGCATTTCATTTCTATGTTTACTTTCTCTCTCTAAGTGTTCATCCAACCCTCTCTCTCTAGAATCACCTCTCTTTCCCTTTCATCAAGTATGTTATTAGATTAGTCTTCAATTGGTATCAAGAGCCATGGAGTGGTGTGTTTAGTTTTTGTGTTTATCTTTTGGTTCGTGTGTTTTTGTGCAAAAATCGTCCTTAATTTTTTTTCTTTCTTTTCAAAGCTATTGTGTACACTAAAGGATTATTTACCTTGGTAAATCTGATCTAGTATCTTTATGATATAGGTGTACAAGCTTAGAATCAAGAAAAACATCATTTTTGTTACTTTTTGTGTTCGAAAACCTTATAAAGATCAAAATCTTGATTTTAAATTTTTCGGCTTAAAAATCTTAAAGTTTTCATTTTTCTTGTTCCTATAGGTTTAGGAACACTAGTTGTACAAGAATTTTTGCAAAACAACCATAAAAAAGGTGTCTTTTTCTGTTTTAAAAATTTAAGTTTCGAGTTAGTTGGTACCGAACAACTGACATTGTAGTTAGTACCGAACAACTGAAATTGGAGTTAGTACCGAACAACTGAATTTTAGTTAGAACTGAACAACTGGAATTGTAGTTAGTACTGAACAACTGATTTCTAGTTAGTACCGAACAACTGGAATTGTAGTTAGTATCGAACAACTGATTTCTAGTTAGTACCGAACAACTAGAATTGTAGTTAGTACCGAACAACTGATTTCTAGTTAGTACCGAACAACTGATTTCTAGTTAGTACCGAACAACTGATTTCTAGTTAGTACCGAACAACTGGAATTGTAGTTAGTACCGAACAACTGATTTGTAGTTAGTACCGAACAACTGATTTCTAGTTAGTACAGAACAACTGATTTCTAGTTAGTACAGAACAACTGATTTCTAGTTAGTACCAAACAACTGAAGATTAGTTGAAACCGAACTATTTCCTTGTGAAACCGAACAACTCAAGCTTCCGATTTATACAGTTTATTTCTTTTACTTGTAAAATCCCGTGAAACATTAACTTGTTTTTCCCGGTTTTGTCAAGAATTGTAAAATCCCGTGTAGTTTCAAGAATTAAAACACTTAAAAGACAACTTAATCAAACACAATTTCTTTCTACCACCGTTCGATCAAACAAGTAATCTTTTAACATACAAATTTCTCAATGACGACTCTTGCTGACAAAGCGATTCTTTCGGGTGCTGACAATCGTCCACCTATGTTGGAAAAAGATATGTACGACTCTTGGAAAAGCATAATGGAGCTATACATGATGAATAGACAACATGGACGAATGATCCTTGAATCCGTTGAAAATGGTCCACTCATCTGGCCTACAATTGAGGAAAATGGAGTGACTAGACCAAAGAAATATTCTGAGTTATCTGCTACGGAAGCAATTCAAGCTGATTGTGATATCAAGGCAACAAATATCATTCTCCAAGGATTACCACCAGAGGTCTATGCATTGGTTAGCAATCATAAAGTCGCCAAGGAACTTTGGGAAAGAATTCAACTTCTCATGCAAGGAACTTCATTGACGAAACAGGAAAGAGAGTGTAAGCTTTATGATGAATTCGATAAGTTTGCTTATAAGAAGGGGGAAACACTACGTGATTTCTACTTGAGATTTTCACTGCTACTCAATGACATGAACATCTACAATATGAAACTGGAACAATTTCAAGTGAACACCAAGTTTTTGAATACTCTTCCTCCTGAGTGGAGCAAATTTGTGATAGATGTCAAACTGGTTCGGGATCTGCACACTACTAATATTGATTAGCTTCATGATTACTTGGGACAACACGAGTTTCATGCAAATGAAGTTCGTTTAATGCATAAACGCAATTCAGATCTGCTTGCTTTGGTTGCAACCCATCAGGTGACCCAGTCTCCTTATCAAACTCATCAAAACTCATACCAAAACTCTCAATTTCAACCACAAGTGTCACTATGTCAGTCTCCACAATATGAATCACCTTATCAGTGTCAACAATACTCAAATAATCAATCATCAACACCTCTTTCAATCACTTATCCATCCAATGATTATCAATCATCAGTTCACTACAACGTTTATTCTCCACCATCATCTATCCATCAATTGGAATATACTCCCACAGTTAACCAACAACAACAACAACATGAATTTCCCCAATTAGACTTAGGTCTAACTGTTTCAGTGTTCAAGCAAGGAGATGATCCAATTGATGCCATCAGCCATATGTTGTCATTCTTATCAGCTGTCGTCATATCTCGCTATCCTACTACCAACAACCAGCTATGGAATTCGTCAAACCCTATGCAACAAGCTACCATTAATAATGGAAGAGTAACTTTACAACCAATACAGGGGAGGCAAATTTCTTTTACAACGAGTACAAGTAGGACATACACTCCAGGAGCAAGTGGAAGCAATTCTGGGAAACAAAGGATTGTTATTTGTTACAACTGTAAAGGGGAAGGACACATGTCCAAACAGTGTATAAAACCTAAGAGGAAAAGGGATGATTCATGGTTTAAAGATAAAGTATTATTGGTACAAGCTCAATCAAATGGTCAAATTCTACATGAGGAGGAACTAACATTTTTGGCAGATCCAGGAACTGCAGAAGGTCAAGCCACATAGACTATCATTACTCACAATGCTGCTTATCAAGCCGATGATTTGGATGCATATGACTCTGATTGTGATGAACTCAACACTGCCAAAGTTGCTCTCATGGTAAATTTATCTCATTATGGTTCAGATGCTCTTGTTGAGGTACACAATCCTAATAATGTGGACAACAATATAATTAATCAAGGTGTGCAGGTGGTGCCGTCGTCTGAACAGTCGAATGTTGTGAACCATTCAGAGACTGAAATAACTAGTGATAGCAATATCATTCCTTATTCTCAGTATGTGATAGAATCACAACAGGCAACTGTTTAGAATTCTAACTCATCTACACAACAAGATGCATTGATATTATCTATGATTGAACAACTGAAAACCTAAGTAGTTAATTGTACCAAGATAAATCTGGACAATAAAAGTGCCAATGATACTTTAACTGCTGAGCTTGAAAGATATAAGGAACAAGTTAAAGTTTTGAAAGAAGGACAAAATGTTAATTTAAAGAGTAATGATAACGTTTTAGATTCAAGTGCACAGTCTGTAGAGATTGATCGTCTTAAACAAACTCTTTCTGAACATTTAAAAGAAATAGAATCTTTAATACAAACAGTTACTCTTCTTAAAAATAATTTTAAGAAAGAAGAATCTAGGAACATTGATAGAGAGATTGCTTTAGAAAAGAGGATCAAACAGCTAGATAATATTGTTTTTAAAAGAGATCAATTTGCACAAAATGTTTACATGTTGACGAAGCCTCAGTTTTTCTATGATCATACCACTAAACAAGCTCTAGGTTTTCAAAATCCTTTCTATCTGAAGAAAGCTCAGCAGTTGGAACCAATGCTTTATGATGGTAATGTCTTAAGGAATTACTAGTGCTTAGATGATTCCTGACTCCGAAGAGAATAAATGCTTGCTGAAGTGAGTTCGTTCAAAAATGCTTTTAAAACAAAGATCCTATGCATGTTAGAAAGAAAGTCAATACTTACACGACGTCGAGTATTGCTTTTTAACCAACTTTCTTAAGATTTTGAAACACGATTTGTTCCACAACTGTGATTATCAGCTGAACAAAGCCTTTGGTTCTGAATTCTATGAATTCTCCAGATCCCATTCTTTTTAGTAGACCCACCAATGTTGAGGTTCCAAAAGAAATTCATAAAGTCAGCTACGGTAATACGGATTGAGGAAACTTAAATACTATCTTGCTGGTTTTGACGTGGTTGTCAAAAGATAGAAACCAAGTCACAGCTATCATGAGGGTGTAGGGTTCGAACATCAAAGCTTGTTTTAGGGATGAAATAATTCTATTTGTAAAAGCTCTGAAGGACTTATTTAATACATTTGATCAATACTTGATTGATGAACTTTCTGAAGTCCAAAATCTTTCATCAAATGGAACAGACTGTGGAACAACATCGTTTAGAGTCAAAAACATTTGAAGTTAAAATGAATCAAGTTTTAAACGAAAATGAATGACTCTTGAAACAAGTCATTAACAAAGATATTGTGAACATAATCATGAATTCTTCTGTGGATAATGCTTCTGTGAATGTGCATGAATGTAAAAAGTGTCTCAAACTTGAGACTGAGCTTCTCAACAAAAAGGATTTCATTGAAAAAGAGATTTATGATAAACTGTTCAGAAGTTTTACCACTCTTAAAAAACATTGCATCTCTTTAGAAGTTGATACTCAACTTAATCAGGAAATTTTTCAAAGGGACAATTCTGTTTCAAATCAAAGTGCTCTAAGTTTTGATTAATTGTTCCGAATTAATAAATTGAATAGCCAGTCCCAGAGAAAGACACGGGTCATAAAAATGTTGAAAGAGATAATTAAATCTCTAAGTGGAAATATGAATAAGGTGAGGTCAAAGAAGGACATAGAAAAGATTAGAATCAATAAATATTGAATTGGATCATAGGGTGTCAAAAGCTTATTGTTGAAAATGAGCATTTGAAACAGACCTATAAGCAACTTTATGACTCGATTAAACCAACACGTATTCGATCAAAAGAACAATGTGATGATTTAATTAATCAAGTCAATCTAAAGTCTGTGGAAATCTCTGATTTAAATGCTAGTCTTCAGGAAAAAGTTTTGGTAATTACAGCTCTCAAGGATGATTTAAGGAAACTTAAAGGAAAAGCTCTAGTTGATAATGTGTTTCGAACACACATATTATGATCTAGAGATGCTTAAGATTGACGTGGAACCAATAACCCCTAAATTGTTGAATAAAAGGACAGCTCACTCTGCCTATATTAAGCACACTCATGAAGAAGCTGTAGTTCTTAGGGATCTAGTTGAACATGTTAAAGCAAATTATCCTCTAGATCATTCCTTAGAATCTGTCTTTAGGTATATTAAACTAATTCAGGAGTTGCTTACAAACATCAATAAAACCTGCCTTAGTATCAACAATTCTAGTGAAAAATTAGTGGCTGTGACCCCAAAGAACAAGAACAAAAAAGTTAGATTCATTCAACCCATCACATCCTCATGAAACACAAACACAAAAACCTCTTCTTCATCGAACCTAGTTTCTAACAAACCTATGTTGTCTTCTACAGGAATAAAACCATCTACTAGTGCTAGCGGATCACAGCCTTCAGGCAATACAAGAGAGATAAGATCAGCCATAACCCAAGTAGTACTTGAGAATAAAGTAGAACCCCACCCTAGGAAAGTTAAATCTAGTTTGAAAATAAGAATAGTGTGGTTGAACCTAAAGGAACTGCAACTGTGCAGCATTCCAAGCTTAATGCGAATTATGAACTTAAATGTGTTAAGTGTAATGGTTGCATGCTTTCTGATAATCGTGATTTGTGTGTTCTTGATTATATCAATAATGTGAATGCTCGTGTAAAATCTAAATCTGTTAAGAAAATTTCAAAGAGAAAAGTTTGGAAACCAACAGGAAAGGTGTTTACAAATATTGGATACATCTGAAGACCTACTGGTCGGACCTTCACTATAGTAGGAAATAAGTGCCCTTTAACTAGGATTACCACAACTACTGAAGTGCCCCTTAGGAAACCAACTGCTCTAGATAATGAATCACCTAAACCTGTCATAACATTGGTTTACTTACGGAAACCTAGGAAATCTAAAACTCATATTCCTGTTAGCAAATCTAAGGTTCTCAAATCTGTATTTGCTAACAAAAAGGAACCCATTCAATCTTGGGGATCCATAGCTTTCGATGTTCCATCTTCCTCTCTTGATGAATGCAGGTCGTCCAAATTGTTCTCTGGTATTTAGACTCCGGCTGCTCCAAGCATATGACCGGCTTGGACAACGTCATTGATCGGGGCACACATGCTTTGATCGAACGGCCTATATGCAAGATCGAGGAGAGAGAATGATTGAAGGGTCAAGATGAAGAGGATAGAAGGATCTAGTATTTGGTTTTAGTTAAAAACAATAGGAAATGAGTTTTCATAAGTTAGTTTTGGAAATTTAGAGAATTTGAGCTTAATATAAGTGTGCCAGCACCAGGGCATTTTTTTTCTTGTACTTTAAGCTTGTGAAAATTGATCTAAGCCCTCCAAGGCTTAGATCTTGCTTGCATTTTATTTGTACACTCTATTTGAGTGTATTTAAGTGCAGGTTTACCCTTAGGTAACCTGCACTACTTGGTTTGCACTTGTGCCAAGTGCATCAGTACTAACAAATAGTTAGTACTGCTGTCACTTTTAGCTTAGATTTTAACTAGGTACTCATAGGTTTTAGGCTCTAAGATTCAAGTAGGATTTAGATTAGTTGTAGCTTAATATAGATTAAGTCTTAAATCTTATTTTCTAGCTTATTTTCCTAGCTTAATTTTGCTGTCAAAAGTCACTCAAAAACTTAAAAAGCCAAAAATAGTAGGATTAGGATTAGTGCTTAAAATTTTGATTTATAGTCTTAAAAAGTTGATTTAATGATTTAGTTATATAGTCAATAAGTATTTAAGCTAGTTTGTAAAAGCTCTTAATCAGAAATAGCTTAATGAACTTTTGAGCTTATATGGATTTGTGCTTTTTGCCTAAATTTCTTAAGTTTAGCATTTTCACCTTCAATTTTAGCTAACTTTAAGTGTTTCTAGCTTAGGATTCTTTTCATTCTTAGATTAAGCAACTTATAAGCTTTCTAGAACACTTTTCTTTTTTTAGTTTGAACTTAATTTGAGCTTTTTACAAGCTTATAAGTAAAACTAAGAGCAAAAGCCACTTTCTGTGACAGCAGCTTTGATAAGCTGTTTTAGAGCTTATTAGTTAGTTTTAGCTTAAGTCCCCTTTATTAAAATTGCTTAATTTTGTGTCCTCTTTAAGACCTAGTATTTAATTTTTCATAAAAGTCAAAAATATAAAAAAAAGAGCAAAAAGGGGTTTGTCTGCCTCGAACCCACGACCTCACACTTATAGACCCAACGCCCTAACACTTTGCTACATTAGCTCATCCGTTACCTTCTCCTTTCATTAATCCTTTATACACATTTTCTTTTCACTAGATTTTAATAAGCCGTAGCTTTATAAGCTCTATTCTCAGCTTATTTAATAAGCTGAGTTCTGACTTTTATTTTTCTATTAATCTTTGTTACATTTTAGATTTTTCCTGAATTTTTCGTAATTTTACATCATTTATTTTATTTTTAATAGTTTTTCGAAAGTAAAAACCTTAAAAAATAAGAAAAAAGTTTCAGAAAAATACAGAAAAATAGTTTTTAGTTTTATAAAAAATAGCTTTAGGTTTACATTCAGTAAAATCATTTTCACCACTTTTAGATTTTAATTTTCATTTTTAAGCTTTTATTTTTAATTTTAAAAATAGGATTTTAATTTTAAAAATAGTTAAAAATAGTTTTATGAGTTTTTTATGTTATGTTGGTAGACTTTTTCTAAGTTTAAAAATCATTTTTTCAAATTTTTCGTAGTAATTTGCTATTTTTTAAGATTAATTAGTTAACTTATTTTTAATTCATAATAAATCAAAATAATAAAAAAATTTGTTTCTTTTTCCTAAAATTTTCTTTTGTCCGATCGTTAGGATTAGAAATTTAGTTTTACATTTTTAGAATTAAATTTATTTTATTATGCTTACTAGTCGCGTTTTATTTGTTTACCCTTAACATTTTAAATAGTTTAATTGCTTTTATTGTTCAATCTATACTTGTTGCTTTTATTTGGTAAGTTATATATCATAAAAATATCTTTGCCTTTCATTCAAAACATAATCCGAGCTTAAAACGAGGTTGCAATTGCACAAGTCGTTGGGAAACGACCCGGTTGATCAATCTTCCCGGTGAAATATACGTATTATATATATATTATCTATTATTTTTGAGAGTGAAATTTCCTTGAGGGAAATTTCTTAATTGGCTCGTAAGGTTATATTAGTAGATATATTTTATGCAGTATGTTAAAATCACATCATTTTTTGGCGCCGCTGCCAGGGACTAGAGGTTTTAAGATTCCTTCGTTTTTGTGTTTGATTTGGTTATGAAGATCTTTCTACTTTCGAAAGTTGCCATTCTTGTTTTATAATGCAAAATCCAAAAAATCAAAAAAATAACAAAGAAAAAATTATTTTCCTTTTTCTTTTTAGTAAAAGTAAAAAGATAAAAATATATAAAAAAAAATCAAAAAATAAAAAAAATTTCCCTTTTAAAATAAATAAGAAAAGGAAATAAAAGTCACCAATTGTAAAAGAACACCAACAAATAATACGCTCAACGGAGGTTATATCATAATCAATTCCGTGAACTTTATTGGTTTCCCAAAACGAAACTAAAGATGTAACACTTGCCTTTTGTGTCTCCAACGAAGTACGGCCTTACCTTGAAAAGCAATTTTTTGAGAGTTACCGTGAAGTATTTGAAATAATTTGGATTAATGTCCTCTTCCGTGCAACCGTTAAAATTTGTTGTGAATAAAAATCTAAAATCTAAAAAAAATTAGTGTAGAATTTTTCTTTCAATTTTTCTTAATTTTATCCTTTTTAGTGCATGCGCACTCGATCTCAAGCTCGTAATCGAAATCGTCGACAACAACAATAAAACAACGGTTAATATGTTCGGAACCGAGTTTCCCATGGCCGACAATACGAACCATGGCCCAAAATGCTACAAGCTCCTATCGAGGGATATGAAGATGCAATAGTTGTTCCACCGATTAATGCAAACAATTTCGAGCTTAAACAACCTTTAATCAATCTTGTGCAAAGTAATAAGTTTACGGGTAGACAAGACCCTCACAATCACCTTCGATTCTTCAACAAGGTTACTTCAACGTTTAGACACCCCGAAGTTCCGAACACTTCGATAAAGCTTTTGCTTTTTCCTTTTTCTCTAGACGGTGAAGCCCCGAGATTGGTTAGATAAGGAACCTCCTAGATCAACTCACATGGGACGTCCTTGTTATCAAAAATATCAAACATTAATTCATCCCCCTTCGAAAACAACTTACCTTCGAACAATCACCGACTTTTTACCAAAAAACCAAATGAAACCTTCAACGACGCAAGGATACCGTTTTAAAGACTTCTTAGTCAATGTCCTCATCATGTTTCTCGGAAATTTACATCACTTGAATTACGTTTTACAATTCCTTGAATACCAATGATCAAGATGCCTTAGATTCCGCCGCGGGTGCATTTTTTAGACAAGATGCCTCAAGAAGGATTATCGATTATTGAAAGCAAGTCAAAAGTTCGTACTCAAGAATCCGTGCTAATGATCAAGAGGTGAGTAGATGCTCTCTTTCTAATTCTTCACCTTCAATAATTCTTTCGATATTCACCAATAAGGCCGCTTCTCTCGAGGCTACGATGACTACTTTTTTAAGATGATAACAAATGATGAATGAAAAGAATGCTTTATGTTACTACTCCCGCACCCATCAAAGCGTTTTGAGGAGTATGTTTTAACGTGTGGAACAAAATCACAATTTTAACCATTGTCCGTTAACTCGAAGTGGAAATGATTTTCCCGTTTTTCATGACAACATCCAACAATTTCAACAAACCGCAGCCGTTGGCAATTTTCTCCAAAGAAACCAACCATCTAATTTGGCAAACCAAATGAGACCACCGGGTTTCAATCAACCAAATGTTCAAAGCAACCAAGGAAATCAAAGCCGATATCAAGGAAACAATTTCAATTCGAATCAAAACCGTGGAGGAAATTTCAACCAAAACCGCCAAAACAATCAAGGAGCCATTTATCAAGCCCCACCATACCAACCACCAACAAATCAACCTTTGGTTAATCAAGCTTTACCTCCCGTTTCACAAATTCAAGGTGTGTCTAAAACGGATTTTGAAAGTTATGCTAAGGCTAATGATGCAAACATGAATAACTTGCAAATGAAGTTGGATAATTTTCAAAGAAACCAAAACGATTTTCAAAGAGTTTACAATGATTCTCAAAAGAAGCAAGATGATTTTCAAAACATGATGCTAGGTTTTATGCAAAATTATCATAACAACAGCACCGCTTCCACTTCAAGATCGGGTACTCTTCCAAGTCAAACCGTAACTAACCCTCGTCAGCAAATTAATGCTATCACCACAAGGAGCGGTAAGACTTTGGAGGAACCTTCGACTCCTCTTGTTCCTACACCCGATGTCTCAATTCCTCAAAAAGAACCCGAACAAAACCCGGAGACGTCAACGGAAAAAGTGCAAAATCCAAATTTGGAAAATACCGCACATGTCCCATCTCCGGGGGAAGAAGATTCCATTTTCATGGAAATTCCAAAACCAAAAGCAAAGAAAACCGTTAATCTTGATCCTAATCCTAATTCGTACCCATCTAAACTTCCATATCCTGAGAGGATGAAAGTGAGAGAACACGATAAACCAAGTGCTCAACATAGCCGGTTCTTGAAGATGTTCAAGCAACTCCGTTTAGAGATTGGATTGAAAGATGCTCTTGTCGAAATGCCAAAGTTTAACAAATGGTTAAGCTCGTTGCTAAGAAACAAAGAGAAGCTTGAGGAGATCGCTATCACAACTGTGAATGCTGAATGTTCCGCTATCATCATGAACAAAGTTCCCGAGAAACTCGAAGATCCGGGAAAATTTCTTATCCCATGTGCTTTACAAGAACTCAAAAGGACTAGTGCTTTAGCCGATTCAGGAGCTAGCATTAACCTTTTACCTCATTCTATCTACAAGAAACTTGAGCTTGAAGCTTTGACTCCTACTCGAATGACACTCGAGCTTGCCAATCGTTCGATTACTCACCCGATGGGCATAGCCGAGGATGTTGTAGTTAGAGTCGATGGTTTCACTTTTCTTGCGGATTTTGTGGTGGTTAATTTTGAACCCGACCCGAGAGTGCCTATTATTTTAGGAAGACCCTTCCTTCGCACCGCAAAAGCTCTAATTGATTTGTACGAAGAAACTTTGACTTTAAGAGTAGGAAAAGAAGAACTTGTTTACTATGCCGATAAATCTGAGAAAAACAAGGAAAAGAATTTTGTTCATGCCATTTCTATCATTGATTTTTCAAAAGACGCTCCGTTTAATGGCAGTACCACTAGTACTCTTCCTCCTAGTTCTTCTCCGGTGAAAACTAGTGATAATTTAGAGAAGTTCGCCGATGAACTTGCTCCTCTTGATTCGTTACCACCGGGTAATGATGATTTGACTCTTAAGAAGGATTTTCATGAAGTAAATTTTCAAGTTTACTCAAATCCTCTTTTCGAATTCGATGATAATTTCAAATCAAGCAACGTGAATCCTCTCTTTGAAGAGAATGATTAGAATGCCGAGATTAAGTCTTCTTCTTCCTTTACACTTACTTCACCGGAAGAAAGTGAATTTGAAGCTTATCTTGAAAGAGATTCGATTCCACCGGGAATTGATCTTACCCTCCCTCCCGCCTGTAACATTCCATATTTTTAGGTCATTTACGACGTCATCTATTTGGCTAATTATTTTTTTCTCGTACGCGATTACTTTTAATTTTAATAGTTAAGTTAAATCGCGTAAATTAAGAATCACCAATCAACGTAAACGGGCACCAAACAAATTTAAGTTTACGTCAAGTAATCATTATATTATTATTACTAAAGTAATAATTTACTTATTATGTTTTATTTTTATCCGTTACGTAAAGCGTTTATGTTTCACAAATTAATACATTTAGGCATACCCGGAACCATCAAAATTAATCTACGCTTCAACAAATACCTATGTTTATACCCA
>BQNB010065289.1:0-34996 GCA_026074375.1 Tanacetum coccineum | reverse complement strand
CTTTTGTGTCGTTCTTATATATATCTTGTTCTGTTGATCTTGAAGTAACATGCCCCGGATCCTTATTCCGCTGCGACCCATTTTAGGGGTGTTACAATAGGGCTGCTTCTACTTATCGATTATATCTAGGCTTAAGCCCAGGTATGATATAGTCTTGACTTCTTTGTAATTAGTTCATTGTAAAACTGATTATCTGGTTAAACTAAACACAAATAGCCAAAAAGCGTTTAAACACCAATACACCATTGCTACGACGTGTAGGCTAATTATCATAAATACACATAATAAGGAAAATATATACGTCTGGATAAATTCCCTCATGGGAGCAGCTCCAAAACCAACTGAAAACACGCACCTCTTGATGTTGGAATAAATTCATGTCATTTTATTGCATAAAAGGGATGGCCAACAAGTTACTAAGGTTAATTCACAGATAATAGTATAATATCAATATAGCATTAAGTTGTTGGACTAACTATGATGACAATAAGCAGGTATCATCTTTGGTTGTTGAAGCATTAAATGTTATGATATCGTGTTTGTTTTTGTAAACCTTAACACAAGCCTTTTTTATTTGTTTTGTAATAAGTTATTTAGCACTTTAAACTAATCATTGCATACTTTAGACACACGTATAAAGAGGGCGTTTGGGATTACGTATGTTTAGCGTAAACTTATTGTTAATAACTTTATAATAAGCACCTCTATCAGTGATTATTTTAGCACAAAGTAAGCAAATTAGCGGTTTAAGCTTTTACATTCGAAGTATAAACACTTGAAAAATGCAACCCCGAACACCCTCTTAGTCTATATCACAAATGAATTTTCTATAATTGCATTGTATTTGCTCTAATAAAGTTCATAGACTATTTTATGCATGATTTTGGGTGGTTTTGAATGTTTTATTTTGCTGGAAAAAGGTTAATTAATAAAATATAATAAAACTAATAATTGTGAGCCGACGTGGTGATTGTAAGTAGGGGAAGAGACGATTTAAGTCGTTAGTGTCCTATTGTCACCTGGTGGAAAATGGGGTATGGTTCGCCGCGGTCGAAAATGAATTTAGGTCTTACGATTCTTTGGTCACGAGCATTGTTCATTTGGTTTTTTTGGGAGTATCTTATATCATATATACACGGTGATGAATTTCAAAGTGCAAAGGTTTAAACCGAGGTAAAATATATATAATGATGGGTTGGGATTATTGGCTTTTTGCCGTGTTGTTGAGCCGATGTTTAGATTAATCGTGGGCATTTGACAGAAAAATGTCAATGGAGAGTTTGATCTTGCTCCCTATGAAGTTTGTTTCTTTCTAATTGACTTGGTAACATCTTTGTATGGTTTTTTAGGGACTCTTAGTATATTCATATATTGAATATTATTGCTTGCTATTACTTTAGTTCTTAAGACCTTTACTTGTTGTTGTATGGCTTGCGAGGTTGAGTGTCTATTATACTTTGCCTATTATACTTTGCTTGCTATGGTGCTTTTCAATCTTATGCTTTATGTGGTCAACTTTTACACAAAGTAGGTTTTTATACCACTTGAATTTACAACATCTTCTGATATCAAGATGCTATATTATACAAGGGATCCATTTTGGGCAGAACGCGGTTTATGTTAGAATCTTTTATAACTTTTTGCCTCTTCGATAGTATTCTTTACTTAATGGGACCTTGAATTTAGCATGGAAAAACGGGCAAGACAAGTTTTGTAATTGGTTAAAAGGGGGTAATGTAACAAAACAATTCTAGAAAAAAGCGGGTTAAATGATATATCATTTTCAATACAAATTTGATGCTTATAAAATTTGAAAAGTAAACATAATTTTACCAAAATGATATTCTGCTTAAGTCGTAGTATTCATCTCGGCCTCTCTCACTTTTATAGTTAGCACTTCATGATCATAAAGTCACGTTCGTAAGTTATAAATTCGAGCATATAAAGTAAAAAAGAGCATGTGGTAGTTTGTGTCGTTCTTTTCCTCAAAGGAGTTTAAATAATACTGAAATCAAAGGTCGGGTATATCATGTTCAAATATAATTGCCTTTGGCATCAATTTAGAGTTTTGTAGAGTAAAATGCAATACATTGTTTAGCAATTGTCATTGTTGATAGTAGATTTTTATTTTATATGAACTGAATGGAATTCTTTTTTCATAAATTTTTTATTATTTGTGCACAAACAAATAACATCATCATATTTTCTTATGTAAAAACCTTATAAATTGTTATGATCCAGTCCAAGATGAGAATAATTATACAATATAGTCTTAAATCAATATGAATAGAAAAGTGTTATTGATGTACCAACCTTCTTTTGCAAATTATGCATTGAATTCGCCCTGGCAACAAGTTTTTTTAACGAAAGTTGGAATTTGAAAGATATGTCATATCCTAAAGTGTCGTTTGGTTCGTGAATTTATAATACATTCAAATTCCAGAAAATTCAATTCTTAAGGATTTAAAGGATTTAAATTTCGGAACTTAAAATACATTCACATGTTTAGTTTACATAAATTCATAGTATTTTGAAATCTGTCATTATGTTTTGTTATTGATTTTTTTAATTGGTGGATTTTCTTTGATTCTAAAACAAAACAACAAAGAAATACGTAGTAACAACAAAAACAACAGGAAAGAAAATTAAAAGTAGTATTTTGGTCTAATTTGGTCTTTTATTAAAAGAAATATATGCAAGTAAATTAAAATTTCACACTTTTTGGAGGTATTCTAATTCCATTCATTTTGCCAATTTGTGGAATTTTTTATTTCTTCATTTGACATACTAAACACAATATTTGAAAGAATTTAAAATGCAAATGCCATAAAATCCCCTCATAAACCCCAACCAAACGCACCCTAAGTGGTATCATCTTGGACTATTGAAGGACATATAATATCCTAAGTGGTATCGTCTCATTAACTAAATGCATATATAATCAGACTATCAAACATGTCATATGAATAAACAACTACCAAACTATTTAATAAAATTAATTTTTTTCTATGAAACACTTAAAAACTTTTCCTATGCTCGGAGCATATGACATCTTTTAATCAACAAAGTTGAAACCGATAACAACATAATAACTAATGAACTCTAATTTAAATAATTTTTTTATAGTAAAAAGATACATTTATTTCAAAGCCAATTGATAACAGTGAATCCTTTTAATAAAAGTGATGTAAATTTATAAAGCGGCTAAATCTTTTTAATAAAATTAATATTTTTATTAATTATGTTCCTAAAATAAACCATAGTCACACTCAAATTAATCATTATCTAAAGAAAGATACACAACTAAATACACATAACATAAAAACTCCTACTTTTAAGCATTATCGTTAAAAAAAATATGCAATATAATTTATAACTTGAAGAATGAAATAAGTTGTGTTTAATGAGTTTTTTAGTCCAACAAGTATTACAATTTTTGTCAAGTTATGTTGTTTGTTTTCGATAATAGAATAATGATATAATGAAACTACAATATTTAAAGTTTAGAATTTTCAATAGTTAAAGTTTAGATTTTAGCACATCTCCTTAAACACACTTACCCACATTAAAAACATAACCTTATGCAATTAGCTTTAAATTCACGATATCCGGTATCAATACATAACTAAAAATTTATATCAAAACACATTACGTGCACGGATATAATTATGTACAGTAAGTTCATATGCAATCACCTTTAATCTCACAAAATTTAATATTTATACTTAGTTAAAGAATTATGTCAAAATCCCGTGTGTGCATAGAACATCTAACACAACCTGATCCAAAGTACTGTTAACACGCACATGCCTGATGTGAAAGCAATATCAAAAAACACAACCAGATCTTAACT
Source organism: Tanacetum coccineum (assembly GCA_026074375.1). Taxonomy (NCBI): domain Eukaryota; kingdom Viridiplantae; phylum Streptophyta; class Magnoliopsida; order Asterales; family Asteraceae; genus Tanacetum; species Tanacetum coccineum. The sequence continues at coordinate 31,143 of BQNB010065289.1, read as the reverse complement.
AATAGTGGTAGTTCTGTTTTTGAAAAGTGGAAAAAATCTTTCACCTGATGATCGTTCTGAAGTACTTTTATATCTCTGAACGTAAAGAAATGTTATATTAATGAAAGTTGGTTGACGCATAAGTGTTGTGTTGTGAGCTTTTTTTTTGGTATTGTCATTTGATTCTATAAGTATCTCAACAACAGTGCATAGAAATGTATTCAATGTTTGAAATATAACATGGAGATGGTTTCGTTTGGCTTTAAAGTAAACAAGTACAGTGCTACATCATTTAGCCGGAAAAAATCTTGCTATAATGTACAATTCTAAAAGATACAATTTGACATCAAAGATTGACTAAAACATTTTTGGATTTGAAAGACATTTGACTACAATAATTTAGAGTGTTGCAGTTTTAGTTTTAAGTATGTTTTTGGTAGGTTATGTCGAGTAAACAAGTTTTGTATTGTGAGAATGGTGTGGATAAGTAAACAAGTTTTTTTATTATGAGAAGGATGTGGAAGATCCAAGGCTGGCTACAAAAGAACTCATTAAAGAGGTCTCTCCGGAAGAGTATGACTGACATATGTTGTATCCATATAATTTATATATGTATATATATAAACTTGGTACTTGAAACTTGAACATACCATTTCACATGAGTCTTTTATGATTTGACCGACATTATATTATTGAAATACAACTACAGTTCGATCTGTACATATATAATCGAAAGAACCTTCCATAAGTTGTTGTTACACTATATTACTCTTTATCAAAGTGATATATTCTCACATTTATATATCATATTAAATGTCTTTTATAGTGTTTCAATAATTTATATGTATCATAATTTAGCATCAATATTTTCTGTTCATACATCTAACATGTAATTTATTTATGTAATAATACAAATCGATCTCTTATATAAACACAATCAACGGTTTCTTAAGGCCCCGTGAATTTCACGGGTCAATAAACTAGTGTGTATATATATATATATATATATGTTGGTTACGTGTTATAAAACCAACAAGTTGTCATAAAATATAAAGGTGATGTAACTATAAGCCATCTATATGATTGTGAAGAATGGAGCTAGTAGCCCGTTATTGTGGATCAGATTTTCGGACTTGAATACTTGGGCCTATGGATGGACGGTAGCCGGTTATAACAACCTTGGATTATTTTAGACTATTTGTTTTGTGTCTTTATTTAACACCAATTAAATGTGTACTCGTGCCTAATCCTTAACCTTTGATTTTACTCGAATGGGGAAATTGAATGCAATCATGTATGTCTATTCCATCGTTATGGATGTGTATATATGATTTTTCGCCCTTGTTGGTGTAACGCTTTTGGTAAAGGATTAGAAGATACATACCCTATATCATTCTCCATCTTAACCCTTGGTTTTACTTGAATAGGGGAATTGAATGCAATCATGTATGTCTATTTCATCATCATGGATGTGTATATATGGTTTTTTGCCCTTGTTGGTGTAACGCTTTTGGTGTATATTGCATGATGATTTACCCCATTTAAACTTGTGTTCCACCCTTGTTGCCTTTAAGAACTGTTAGACCCTAATTCTAGCTTGTGAAGATTTGTGTACTTTCCAAGCCTATGATAGAATACATGCTATGACGGTGCAATTGAGTGATCACCTTGAAAATGAAACACTTAGACTATAATGAGAGTTGAGTATTTTTTATCTCCTTTTTCGTGAGGTGCTCGGCTTTGATGTCTTTAGCATAAGTAAATTATGTATTCATTTCTTTAAGTTAAATTAGGGAAATATTTTTATAAATTATTCCAACAGTTCTACTTGAGGGCAAGTAGAAGCATGGTTCTAAAAGGCGCATAAAGGCATCGTAAAGGCCACGCAAAGGCGCGAGACGTGACCTCCACGCCACGCAATAGACCAAGGCTTATGCTTAAGGCTTGACATGAGATGAGGAGTGAAAAAACGTGATAAGACGCGATAAAACGTTATGCGTGGAGGCTTTTTTGAATTCAAATTCGACAAAAATCGTATTTTTATATAGAAATGGAAACGATTACATGCAAAGATAGTTTCTTGACTTTATTTCTTGTAATATGATATAAATATATAAATTTATAAATATTTTCATATTTTGTGTCGCCTTAAGTCACGCCTTAAAAACACCATGACTCGCCATAGCTCGCAAAGGCATGAGGCTTGGCCATGCCGCCACGCCACGCCTCACGCTGTTTATAACCTTGAGTAGAAGTCAAGTGGGGGTATATTTGATAACATAAAATAGTTAATACTTTTTAGTATCAAATTCCCTATGAAAATGCTTGTAATCATGTTATAAATATCTAAAAACAATACTTAATCACTTATATTTAGTTTTCAAGAAAAACACGAGCATTGGAGCAAAAGACATGGGATTTAGACGTGAAATTCAAGAAATTGAAGGCCCAAGGCTTTTATGGCGTAACCTCGTCGCAGGAGTTACGTCGTAATCAAGATTAAAGAAGAAATGATTCAGCATTAGTGGTTACGGCGTAACCACTTTACCACCTTTACGTCATAACATGTACATTAAAGAAGGATTGCGTATCCTAGTCAGCGTTACGGCGTAACCATGGCGATACGGTTACGCCGTAACACAAATTGAGCTTGGAGGATTAGAAACCACATCAGTATGGTTATGGCGTAACGTATACATAACTGTTACGCCATAACATATTCGATACTTATAAATAGAGCCCTTATTTGACACATCAGCATCACTTACTTCCACCACTTACAATACAGTTCTGAAGGGTAAACCAAGCCTCCAAGAATCGAAGCATTCCACCAGAAGTCCAAGGGAGAAGTCACTTAACATATTTTTGTATTTAATCGTTCAAAAACGCATACTGTAAGACTAATGATGATTCAATCCATGATTCCTTTCATTTATTCTTGATGCACTGTTACCATGAGTGGCTAAGCACTTCCAGTGCTGGCCTTGTTATGAATTTACTATTGTTATGTTGAATGTTTCCCGTCTAATTATTGGTTTATTAGATATCCTTTTAGTCTGTTATTGATCCTTGAGTTTTGATAGTGCTGAGGGTGGTTTGGATCTTGTTAGTTCTATTATTAGGAGAACTTGTTGAACATGGGGTTAACATGGTACTAGGATAGGTTGGCATCTATCCCTAGTGTAGGAATATACCAAATTACCGCCTCTATCACATTAAACACTTAAAAAGTGCAAGAGCTCTTTCAGACGGGGTTAATAATCTATCTAGTTTATAGACATGTCTTTAGGATAGTTAGGAATTAATCACTACAAGCTTGGATGCCCTACCCGTGTGATCTTATGGGATTTGGGATCGCAAAGTAAGTATATGACATACCTCAAATGCAAATTCATGTATGTTGATATTAGAACCACTAATAAAACAATAATTAGACATTGCATATGAAATAGACTTCATAGCATTGGTAATGAAATAATTAGGTTAGCACGCCTTTCTCCCTACTGCTTTCAAATCAATTTACTTTTCTGCAATTTATTTTCTATTAAATTTCTAAATCAATCAAAACCATTTTTAAAACGTGACACAATCAAATTAAAACTATTCACACTTAGCTCTTGGGAAGGACCTCGGATTTACCAAGTCATGCACTATAAACGAACGGGTTCTCTGCCTATTAGTGCGTTAATTGGTAAACGAGTTTTATAAATTTAAAACTTGGCAATTATTATTTAAAAGAAAATAAACGCATCATGTTTCATTTAAGGTATTCTAAGTGTTCTCAAAAAAGGACCTACTAGGGCGATAAACAAACTAACTGTTAAGGCTTCAGTGTCATGAGCTTAACGCAATAGTAATACTTTTCTTGATATTGTATGTGTCACAATAGTCATTATAATCTTATGGTCTACGTTAATTTTTACTTAATGTTAAACATATGATTTCACCAACTTTATGTTGACCGTTTTTGCAAGTTATTCTCAGGTCCATAGTTTTACTCTCATGGATAGCATTTTGGAGTATCATTTTAGAGTCACATTTTGCGGTCTTATCATGTCGCAGATTTCTTGCATTACTTTAACAGTTAATTATGAACTAAAATCTACTTTGGTTTATGTTGTGAACTCTTGAAACCTTGTCCTTTGGTTTAAACTTTTAATGAAATCAAACGTTTATTTTCAACGACTTATATAGAGGTCATTCGATATAACTTGTGACTTTGTGCTATGAAAGTCATGCCCTGTTATCTTCCGTTGCGATATTTAGGGGTGTGACAGTGTATTACAAGTTACATGTTTGTCATCACAAAAACACAAAGGGACCATATAGATTAAATATTGTAATATTTACACTAACATATGTACTACTTGTCTTCAACATAAGGAGATTGGTTTCAAGTTTTGACCTATCTTGAGCTTGTTGAGGCTTGGTACGTGTTTCAACCCATGGTTTTGTCTAAATGGCCATTTACAAGGTTCACACATTATTATTATGAGTTCCTTTCCTCATCATAAATTCTTAATCACATTTGCACTAAAAAAAATCTTAATCACATATCTACACCACACTCACCCGACATTCTTTCGCGTTGATACAATCGAGTCGGATTGCATGTGAATCTTTATGTGAATTTTGATGATATGTTAGTACGGCCGGAGCTAGAAAGTTATGGCTGATGAGGCAAACTTTGATAAATGAACATATAATGTAACTGGCCAAATGACTACAAGATCACTGGTCTACTCTACTTCAATTCACCATTTCAACACCCAATTTAAACGCCTGGACTTGTGAAATTTTTTTTTTTTAATACCAAAACCAGGGTACTTTCCATTTTTCCAAAAACATAAACTAATCAAACTATGTGATTTCATTACATATTTATAAAACAACATGTCTATTGATAAGGTGTCATTTTATACACAACCCCCTAAATCATGCAAATATGCCCAAAATAAGTGTTTAATCGTTTCTTTTTATGTGTTTAGCATTTGGGAAGCTTTTGGAGGATATACACGTGACTTGTACTCAATTTGGGAAGAAACGGGACAAGATTGCAGCTTTACACGAAGTGGCTTAAAGAATTGCTCACAGAGTCTGGAGACGGTATCGCAATTCCTAGCGACGCTGTCAGAACATACAAGCGACGGTGTCAAGAAAATTGTGACGGCGTCAGAACGTAACCGCCTCAAAAGAACCCCTAGAAGATTCGGTGAAGCAACGGCATCAGAAATCTTGCGACGCCGTCGCGGCCTATTTTCTATATATACAAACTTGATTTTAGGGTTTTAGGGTGGAACTTGTGTGCAACTTTTAAGAAACGGTTATTATTATTAGGGTTTGAGTGTAGCAGCTTTTAGGGTCGATTCTAGGGCCTAAAACCCTTTTATATCACCCTTTAACTCATGTTTTAATCAACTGAAGTCATTTATCCTTTAATCTTTCAATATGTTTATGTGTTGTTGGATTAATTTATGTTCTTTGTTTTTTTAACATGCTAGGCTAGATCCATTAGTATTTACTTATGATTGCATAAAACTTAGTTTGTAGATCCTCTTAATATTGCTTCTTGTGATGGATGTGTGCGTTAGGCTCTAGAATACTGGCTATATAATATTACATTAGCATAGACGTATAGGGAAACGCGAGTGTGTAGAAAGGATACCATCGGTAACAGTCTTCATACTATCTTACCCCTAATATGGTTGATCCCTCTTGAGTGTTTTAATGCATGTAATACACACTTAGGGGCCTTGTAATAGTCTTTATACTTTCTCACATGTGCGTTGCCTTAACGGAATATTAGATAGACGCGGATTCGTGTAATCTATTCATGACATAGGAAATACTTACACAGATCATCACAAGTGTGACAAAGCAATAGAATTATGAGAAGCAAACTAACGAGTAATGCATGATTAAGTAAATACATTTATTTATCATACGAGTTTCCACCAAAGTAGTTTAGATTTAATTTTAGTTTAATTAGTTTAAAAACCAAAACCCACCTCTTAAAACCTGAATTTTACTTGCTTTCTAAAAAAATATAAAAATACAAAAATAATCTTCCCTCAACCCTTTAGATTTTAGTTAGGTTTAGTTCGAGCCTTCACACGCTATTCCCCTAGAGAATTATAACAACCCCCCGAGTCCTTGCTATACTACACTGCAACGATTAAGTACTCTGCCTAGGGGATTGTAAAACTCTTTGCGAGTTCGCAAGACATGCATCAAGTTTTTAGCGCCGCTCCGTGGGGAATAGTATATGTTTTAATTTTATTTAGCTTAGGTCTACTCACAAGATTCATATCAAGTGAGATTTTTTTTTCTTTTTATTAGCTTTCTTGTAGTCAATCTTTTTGGCATTTCCTTTGTTCGTAAAAACCCTCTTGTTTGTTTTGTAAATAAAGTTGTCATTTAAAATGTATGGTTATAGTTATTCCAATTTAGCTAAATTTGGATGATTAGCTAGAGCTTTAAAAGATTCCCCCAATGAACCTCCTTTGAGAAATTATCAACTTTAGAAGAATGCTATCTATGAAGAGGCCCTTAGGAAAATTGACCAAATGCATCAAACTTTTGAGAAGAAATCCCTAGCAATGACTCGTAAGTTGGATGACATGATTGAATTGCCTAAGTCACAGCCTAAGAAAACATATAAGGAGGATTTAGAATATGAGATGGTTTTAGTTAAGATACCTAAGTGCATCTCATGGTTAGATTCTAACGATGCATATGATGAAGCTATAGGTAGTCTAGGTATGATGGATAAGGAGGTAGGAAACCCAAGCCCATGAAGTAACTCACAAGTCCTGCCATCATTTGAGGAATACACACCGCCCGTGACTTACCCGAAAGAAGTATAAGAGACTATTAGAATCCCGATGGAGGTAGAACCTTTAGACAAAACACTACTAGAGTATTTAGTCTTAAATACTTGTAATCATGACATTCCTCTTAGTTCTAGGTAAGTTCCTGGTTTTGATGAACCAGAGCCTCAACCACATCCCTTACCAAATTATTCACCCTTAGATATAAGTCTAGGAGACAAAAGAGGCCTTAAACCACCCATCAAACCATATAGTCCGGATAGTTTTAGGATGAAGGAAGTAGACAATTTTACCATTCATACACCACATTCACCTCACGTGGCATCCTACCACCCTAAGGATATATATTGCTATTATCGCCCTTGTATAGATGACCCTAAGAAACATTATGGATTTAAACATGGTTTATTAGGACATAGTAGATCCCTAGGTGTTGATTTTTGAATTTGGAGATGATAGATGATGATTGGCAATTAGAATGCAAAGAAGTTTCTTTTCTTAGAGAAGGACTTAATTTACCCGTTTGGCCAAAAGAAGTAGAAGGTTAGGATTAAAGATTCACACCATGTAGAGCATATATTTCAACCACTTTTTTAACAAAAGGCTCCTTCTCACCACAATGGTGTGTACCGTTACTATCACTCGCACTTGACCTTAAGTGTAGGAAATCCCTCCCCTTTATCCGTTAAATAAGGGTAAAGTCAGGCTCATGAATCAAACAAAAACAAGCGCTTCTCGGGAGGCTACCCGGGCATATCTCATTTACTTGTCTTTTATTTGCATTTTAGGAGTATCGTGTGTTTTATTTTTTATTGTTTGTTTTATTATGATTGAATTATTTGTGATTATGCTTTGTTTTGTTTTTAACTTTGTCTTAATTATAATCAAAGGTATTTTGTATCAAATAAGTATAGGGTAAATATCCAGTTTATAAAAACCATTTAAACATATAAAATAAATTGTTTAGATTAATTCGCATCTTGTGTCATGTTTGTTAGAGTCATACGTTTGTGCTAATAAATTTTGATGCGGGTCTTGTGAACTTGCAAAGAGTTTTACAATCCCATAGGCAAAGTACCGAATCGTTGCAGTGTAGTATAGCAAGGACTCGGGGGTTGTTATCGTTCTCTAGGGTAATAGCGTATGAAGGCTCAAACTAATCTTAACTAAGATCTAAGGGGTTGAAAGAAGATTATTTTTGTATTTTTATATTTTATAGAAAGCAAGTAAAATTATGGTTTTGAGAGGGTTTTGGTTTTAAACTAATTAAACTAAATTAAATCTAGAAAAGTCAACCTGCTATCTAGATTTTGTTCATTCTTATTGAAATTGTGGGTCCATAAAAATTATCAACCACAACTTTCGTTATTTGTTCTGTACATTAAGTTTAAAAAATTAAAATACATAATTTTTATATCAATTATTTTATTTCTTTTAAAATATTTAATATATAATATATTATTAAATATTATTTTCTCACTCCTACATTAAACCCAAATCTAAATCCTAAACCAATTTCAAATCCAAATCCAAATCCAAATCATAAACCCACCAATATACCAAACGGGCCCTAATATGTTGACTTTACTTTGATATTTCTTTTGTTTAAATAATTGTATTACTTGCTGAGTTTGTGAATGATTACAATTCTCGGTGACTTAATGATCATCATATCTTTTGGTAGCGTGATATGCCATTTTTATTACTTATTAAAGGAGATTTTCATTTATTGATAGTAACTTTTTTCAGATTTGTAAACCTTTAAGTGGATTTTACAGGAGAAGATGAATGGAAGTCTTGTTTTCGAGCAGCGGGTATCGGATATAGGTAAGACAAATCTGGTTGTTGCACATTTTGCTTATATTTGCAACTGCAAATTATAGTTACAGTTTGTGGCCTGTTTTACAATTTCCTTCTTTATAGTCACGCTTCTTCATGTTACCTTGTTCAAGCATGTGGGTGGAAGAAAAAACAGAGAATCTTGTTGGTAGTTTTGTTAATTGCTTTGATTTAGGGGTTATGGGATCATGTGATTTAAGCTTCAGCTAAGGCCATAGCTAAATCGTTAGCGGTTAAGGTTGAGGTTGTGGTACAGGTACTCATGTTAGGTAATTAGTAGATGGGTTTGGTTTTGTTTATTGAGTTGTTATTTTTCTACACGATGGTCACTAAAAGGTACTTGTAATTTTTTGATGCGTGAATATAATCACCACAATTATCACAACTCAAGCCAAGTATCCTTGGTGTAAAAGAGAAACAAAGTGATAAATTGCCATGTTGACATAAACACAATTCGCTTGGTCCTTGTTTCTAAATTATGGTAAAAACTCTGTCACAAAGTAAATACCATTTGCTGAGCTACCTTAATCATGGAGACATTCTTATATAACCAATCCATGGATGAGATCATGAGAGTATGAGATAGTTGATTGATCAAATTAATTGTAAAAGTGTAGGAAGGACAAGCCAGTGGCGATAAAAGAAGAATTGTTGACGATTTGTAGAAAACGTATAAAGAAACGTCAAAGAACAATTGTTCTTATGAAAGACAATTACTTACAAAGAAACGTTATCATGAAGATAAGAAGATAACTCCAAATGATACTTTGTACCAACAAAGAATCTTAGCTTGAAAACACCATACTAACGTTTGTGGATGCAATAGTTTGAAAGGGAAGTGGTTATTTTTGTTCCAACAAGCAGATAAGGTATGTATTAGCGATTAATTTTAGTATTTATTTTTAGTGTTTTTACACGATCCATGACACTTAAAAGTAGTTAAAACGTCAAAACACAATCAACTTAACCTATTCTACTAACGTATCTCGGCAAAAGATATGAAAATGGGTGGAGCCCGGAAATAACCGGTGACCAACTAAGGGACGAATCATATTGGCTTTTGGTGGCGAATCAGTCAGTCTTATTTTTAAATGTTATGAATGTTGGTAAGCCTAAACATCTCGTCAATGGCGTTAATTGTTTCCAAAGCTAACATAAAAATGATTGTCCTTCGCTTTTATTAAATAGTCACATTGGACGATTACATTGACAAGGCTTTTTCTACTTTCGAATGTTAACCTCGGGGGCTGTGCTTAGCACGGCCAAAAATACTTCCTAGTATAATATAAAGGAAAGGCTCAAAATAACTGTAGAGCCTCTAGAAGATGCCACGTAATGACTTTAGAGCTTCTAAAAAATGCCATGTAAGTCTTGATAGTTTGTCAGTGTTCACCTTTTAATGTCTTTATACTTGCTCAAAAAAATTAAAACACACAACCCTATTCAACAATTTTCTTTTTGGGGTGTGCTAAATGAACACTTTATTTTCACTATTTGAACCCTAATAATGTTATAAATTCATTACAATATTTTGACTTTTAATTCTACTAACTAAATATTAATCATTAAATAATCATTACTTTTTTACTTAATGTTTTATATTATTGTTTCAATTATTAGATTTTATTTTTATTATATTTTATGTTATTAATAAGTAATAATTACTTACATTTTATTTATTTTTCTTCTTGTTACTTATCTGATGCTAAAACTTTATAAAATAAACAAATATTACAAATTATTGCCGTTATTATTTTTGTTAAGATATGATAGTTTTTTTCAAAACAGAATTTGTTTTATCAAACATTACATTTGTATCTCTATATATGATTCGGTTTGATTAGTGGTTGGTTGAAAAACACCATAATTAGAATACTATTTCGTTTGCATACTAACAACTAGGGGTGTTGAAAAGTCTGATCAGATTCGAACCTGATTAATTCTATTCGGGTCGAGTTATTTGGGTTAAAACTTTTATTTGGGTCATTCATGTCAACTTGAGTAACCCGATTACTAAATAGAGTCGGATATCGGGTATAATTTTTTTGGCATAACTCAGGGCTTTGGGTCGTATACGAATTAAGTATGTATTATTTTTAAAATAAATTTATAAATTCACTATTTAAAAAAGGAAAAAAAGTTTTTTTTACATTTTACTCGTATTCGGGGTGACCCGAACCCGAAGTGACCGACCCGAGTTGACCCGACCCGAATTGACCCGAACCCAAGTAACCCGAATTCAAATAAGGTTGGGTTCGGGTATGGAATTTCTACCCCTGACCCGACTTTGACCCGACCCTATTGAACCCTACCCAACCCGACTTTTGGGATGAGCGTGGGTTCAGAAATGGTTGGAACCAGAACCGGAACCAATGGATCTGGGAACCGAATTTCGGGAAAAGTAGGAACCGAGAACCAAACGAAATATAGTTTTTGATTTCGGTTCCGGTTCTTGTTCCGATTCCAGTTCTGATTTTTCGAGTCTACTCGGCTAGAAACCGATTTTTTAGGAAACAAAATAAAAAACACTGTGCACTAAGGAATTTGACCAATAAAAATAAAAAAAATATTTGATTTCTTTAAACGTTTGCAATCATTTACGTCATTTAAACCAATAACGTTTAACAACTAAAACATACACTCGAACTAACAATCATTTTACAGTTGAAACTTTGTGTGATAAAGAAAGGGTGGGCGGGGGATAAAAATAGTTTACAGGTTCATTTTCGTTTTTAAAAACTTTGCTTTCAAAATACTTAGATTCGAGTCTTTGTATGTTTAAAAACAACCAACACATGAATCATCAAGTAAATATCTAAACTAATAAAAAATAACCAATCAAAATCTTTATATAAGGAGAATGAGAGGAAGGAACAATCAAACCAAGACACAAAGATTTATAGTGGTTCGGCTTGACGCAAACTCTTTTTTCGCCCTACTATCACTCCCTGGTATCCCTACTCGAGATTTCACTATGTCAACAAAGCTCATTTCAGGCGATAGAAAACCGTTTTACACATTCGATTACGTTATTTTCCCCGACACTATGCTAAATGTCGAGTCCACTCTTAGCTAGAAACAATCTAACACTTCACAATCAATTACAAGATCCACTAGATCTACACTATATTTACACAATATCCGAATCACACAAATACACAAGATAATTACAATAGAGATTTGATACTTAGAAGAAAGGAGGAGAGATCACTAGTCAACACTTCGTTTCTTGGCGAATACGAGTGTTCTTCTCTTGCACTTGAATGAGAGAGAAGAGATTAGATCACTTGAAACAAGATCAAGAGATGTTAGTGATCAAGATTTTTAGTGAGAGAAAGAAGGTTTTTAGAGAGAGAAAGAAGTGTTAGAAAATTCGTGCAAAGAAGTCTGATTTTCTGTAAGGAATTGAGCAGTATTTATAGGCAGGAAAATCTAACGGTCACTGGCGGCGGTCCCGGCGGTCCCAGGTATATAAGGGGGTCGTCAGGTAGACCACACTCCTTTTTTATCTTTTTGTGGGGAATGTTATATCTGGTATAAAAGCTTCCGTTTTGGGGAAAAATTTTGAATTTTAAATTTTAAGTTTTTAATAAAACTTTTCTTTTAATTAGAAAATATTTTGTATAATTAATTTTTGTGAAATTTTTTTGTAAAAATGTAATGGATAAGAGAAAAATATGTTTTGATCACTAATCATGCTTAATGATTTGTTTGGTCATACCTTAAGTGATTATTAATCTTAGAAATGGAATTTTACGATTAATAATTTGTAAACGTTTAATTTTATCGTAAATGTTTTTACATTTTGTTATTATCAAAATGTTGAGATGTCGAAAAATATAAATAACGTTTTTAGACATTATTTGTATTAACACTTTGTCCAACCTAAATAACCAAAACCTTATATGGTTCCACTTCCACCATTTCTTTTCATTTACTCTTTCAGTAAGTTTCTCTAATTGTTCTTCGATATCTTTCGCAATCACATTGTCTTTAATATCTTTCACAATCACATTGTCTTCGATATATTTTTAATGTCTCAACCTCACATTCAAATCGTATTATATTTTTAATTATCTCATTTTTTTTGTATTTTTTTATTTCGTATGTTTTTATTTATTTATTATAATTTGTATTTTTATTTTATATTAATAAAATATTAGCTGTTTTAAAAAATTGGAAAATAAAAAAATGATGGGTCTCAAAACTATAAGTTAGTGCAAGTTATTTATGCGGTTGTTTTAGGGTAAGTTAGGTCAATTTAAGTTAAGTGGAAAAAAGATGATGAGACATGGCAGTAACTTGCAAGTTATTGCACCCTTTTCTCTAAGGACGATTTTTGCAATTAACTCTTAAATGACTATTATATAAATTATGTTTTCTACGATGGAGAAAAAGTATGAATTTTGTTTTTTTTCTTTGTGTTGAACTGAATCAAATGTCTCAAGAAAATATTAGAACATAACTAAATTTACAAGACATGAATAATTTAATATTGAAATTAGGATTCGACGTTTGAAAAGGTTGTATTAGGATTAGTGTAATAGATTGCCATTAAATGCATGAATAAATGCACCAATTAAATTTGTAAGCCTCTTTTTTATCTATTAAATTAGGGTCTATTAATTATTTCTCTTCGACTCATTTCAAGAAAACAACTTTTGAGGTAATATTTAGACTTCTCTCTACAGGTACAACATCAAAGATTGCCGGTGAACGGAAGAAATACATTTATCTCTGTTAGCCGTGATATTTAGTAAAGTGATGGTCATTAAACAATCCCGAGCCTTGTATAGGAAAACGTAGTGTTTCGGGAGTTTAGTTAAGCTTGTTGGGCCTAGTTGTTGGGCTCAAGCCCATTTGTGTTAAAGAACCGGCCCAACTCAAAGCCCACAAGAATAGTCCTCTCTTGTATCTATTTAAAGCCCCCTCCAAGTGTGGAGAGGGTGTTGCTTCTCATTTTTCTTTTCATGAACAAGTAACCATTTTTCTCTTTTTACTTTCTCTCTCTAAAATCTATTTTTCTTATTTTTGTGTTTGGTGATGAAATGATATCCTAACAAGTGGTATCAAGAGCCAAGGTTGGGTGTTGTGATTTGGTTGTGGTAATTTTTTTTAGCTTATCATTCGGTATTTTCTTGTTTCAATTCGTCATAATTTTTTCTTGCCACAACAGTCCAATTTTTTTTCTAGTTTTTCTATTACTCTAGTAGCTAGTCAACTCAAGACCGTAGTGGTAAGAAAAACACAAGACCGTGTTCTTTTCGTTTGGTCCGAACGAGTGAAAAACTGTTGCACCGAACGAGTGGAAATTTTCGAACCGATCGAGTGAACTTGTGTAGAGCCGAACGAGGAAATTTTTTGAAGGACCGAACGAGTTCTTCTCTATTGGACCGAACGAGTGCAACAACTCAAGGACCGATCGAGGAGAATTTTTGAAGGACCGATCGAGTTCTTTTTCTAGAGGATCGAACGAGAGGATCGAACGAGAAGATCGATCTAGAGGATCGAACTAGTTGATCGAACTAGCGAAGGACTGAACCAGAGGATCAAACTAGCGATGGACCGAACTAGCGAAGATCGAACCAGCTAAGGACCGAAGTAGCGTAGGACCGAACCAGCTGAGGACCGAACTAGCGTAGGACCGAACCAGCGAAGGACCGAACTAGTCAATTTTTTGTTTTACGATTTTTCTTGATTTTGTAAAATCCCGCGAAAGATACAATTCTTTTCTCGGTTTTAATCAAAGATTTGTAAAATCCCGTGAAATAGTTTTCCACCACAACAAAAAATCACTTTACCCACTAAAGATCCTTGTTTATCATTTCACATCATTTTTTTGCAATGTCGACTCAACAAGATATTTATATCGAAGAAAATAAACGTGACGACACCGCTGTAACACACCCCTTTAAGCTGGTTCAGGATTTGTTCGAAGGCCCAAAAACATCGTTTTCTATGAATTTCTTGACACTTTTTTAGTATTTTGGAATTTTTTTTTTCCGCCCAGATTCGAATCAAATCATTCACGGTTATCTAGTGATCTTGTAAAATCCCGTTAAGTCATTAGCGGTTTTTTGATCATTGAGACAGTAAAATCCGTGAACGTTACTTGATTTCAAATCCACAAACAACAACAATCACTTTTACCCACTAAAGATCCTTGTTTATCATTTCACATCACTTTTGCAATGTCGACTCAACAAGACATTTATGCAGCCGGTTCTGAAAACCGCCCTCCTATGCTTAACAAAGAGAACTATGTTCCATGGTCACTCGTCTTCCTTTTCGTATCTAAGAGTAGACCAAATGGAAAGTTAATCTACAACTCCATTATGAACTGGTCCTTAATGTTCATGACGGATGATTCCTGAACCAGGTGATGCCAGATCAGAAGTACCTGTTCTTGAAAACGTTTCATGAACAAAACCGATGAATGAACTCACAGTACAGAAATTAAAACAGATGGAAAGCAGATGATCAAGCTATTCGGAACCATTCTTCTCGGTCTTCCTAAAGACATCTATGCTGTTGTCGATAGTTGTGAAACTACTCAGGAATATCTCACCCTTTAGTTGGTTAAGGATTTTTCGAAGCCCAAAACCATCGTTTTCTATGATTTATTGACTTTTTTCAGTATTTTTGGAATTTTTCGCCGCTGATTCCAAATCAAATCATTCACGGTTATCTAGTGATCTTGTAAAATCCCGTTAATTCATTATCGGTTTTGTTAAGAGAAACAAACACTTTCCTGAAAAGATTGCTAGTAATCTAAAGTTCCTAAACAACTTACAACCAGAATGGAGTCGGCATGTTACTATTGTTCATCAAACGAAGGACTTGCATACGACAGATTACACTCAGTTGTATGATTTCTTGAAGTACAATCAAAAGGAGGTTGATGATCAAAGAGCTGAACGACTTGCAAAAACACATGATCCGCTAGCACTCATGGCAAATTCCAACAATCCTTTCAACTATCAAGTGTTTCATCAAGATCAACCATCACCAAGTACCTACATGCAACAACCACAACCCATCAACAACAACTATAACCCACAACCATCATTCAACCAGAACTACATGCAACAACCAATGCCAAATCCCGAAGACATCACAGATCCCACAACCGCAATTAACATGGCACTCGTTCTAATGGCTAAGGCATTCAATGCTGGTTTGTTTGTTTTAGTGATGATGGAAATCATTTTGACCAGATTCGCCGTCTATTTCCCAAGGTACAACGTTCAAAGCTGTTGTACAGCCGGACCTGTCATACTTGCCTAAAATATCACGGAAAACAGAGTGCTTCTAATCGAAAAGACTGCTGGAAAACTTGTTAATGGAGCTTTTCTCTCTTGTGTGTTTTTCTTGTTGTATCTTGGAATGGTTGAGATTTCCATTTATTTATACACATTCATATGCATATGGTGTAATGGTGCAATCAATGTCAATTAATGCCTTAATAATGATTCATTAATTTTCTGTTATAAACCTTTGAGTCAAATAATAACCGCCAATAAATTGTCAATTAATGACCCACTAATTTACAGTTATAAACATTTGAGTCAAATAATAACCGCCAATTAAATTGTCAATTAATGACCTATTAATTTACAGTTATAAACCTTTGAAACAAATAATAACATCCAATTCAATTGTCAGTTTCCAAACAAAACTCATAACTGACATTTAATCATTCTTCCTCCATTCTAAATACCTTCTTTGAGACTCGATATCTCATTCACACTAACTCTATTTTGGACATATAATGGCTCGACCTGGCCTTACATTTAATAATTATATTTACTAATAATTATTTATGTCCAAATTTAGTAAAAACACATTTTTCACTAAATTTTTTTACACTAAAAATTTATTTTTCCACCATATCCCCCTATAATGGGGAATGGTAAAATCTGGTTCCGAAAAACCACTCCAACCCTCGAAAATATTCCCGGCAAAAAATATCTGCCGTTTTGAAGTCCTTTGCCAAAATAGGAAAAAAATAGGCAGGTGGTGACCCACCCTTTATGAACCTTCCCCCCTTGTGGAAAAAAAATTTAGCACTTATGCCGTTCATAGAAATCTGAGAGACGCAATAAGTCCCCCCTCCCCTAGAAAACCTACAGCCCCTGTATTTACGTGTTTAAGACCCGACAATACACCCACTCACACCAAATGAATATAACTCCTCCCTGAAACAAATTTGTCAATCCCTCCATAAGTCCCCCTAGGGGTAAGCCCCTTTATGGTCCCCCCCTTGAAGCCACTAGCCTTGTTTTATTTTCCTCCTGCCCGGGAGGCCTTTCTTAGGAAATTGCCACCCCCCTACAATTCCCCCTTCGAAGCGAACCCCCACCCTTTTCCCCTCCCTCTCACATAGGTGATTTTTCCAATCCTGAAATCCAAATTAAAAAAACATAATGGTTTTTTTTTTTTGTATTTCAATCTTGAATCATTAATGCCCATTTTTGTGATTTCCACCTATCACTTTGAAATCCAAATAAAATCCCCATAAAGTGGTTTTTTTACCTCTCCTCAACAAGTCACAATATGGTTTATAGCAATAAGAACCCTATAAGGATTGTTTTACAATTTTTAAGTAACACCCCCTATATTTGAACGTGACCTTCCCCCCCCACATTTCTCCCCTATGGATTAGGTTTTTGTCCTAGATTGAACCCTAGAAAAACTGGGATCCCTCCCAGTTCAAACTAGGTTTTAGGTTTTTTTCCCTTCATAAGTAAACTCCCATTCCCTTAGAAAGGGCTTTTTAGAGTCCCCTCATTCCTTTAGACTACTCTCTAACTAAACCTCACTTCTCCTGCCTTAAGCCATTCCCGCAAGCGGATTTCACGCCATGTTATCCACTGACGTTTTTCCGTAGTTCCCAAAAACAATCATGGAAAAACTCTGATTTTTAAAGAGTAATTTTGTCCCGAGCAACCAATCATTCACCCGTTATAAATGAATGAACACTATGTCCCCCCCCCCCCCCTCGACTTAAATTTACACCCGGTTTTTACATTGTGAAATATGGGAAATTCCTTTCCTTGTCCAAAAATTCCCCAATTGAAATTTATATCCCAATACGTTTTATTAAACCCAATGGCTTTGTTTTACCGATTTAACGCCATCCATATTGGTATGTCCCCCTTTAACGAATTAACGTAAATAAATCCCCCCCCAAATGCCAAATCCCCCATAAATTTTAATCCTTGAGGAATGATTAAATTTTTAGACATATCCATCATAAGATTTTAAGCTTTAATAAGCCCGTCTGTTTGAAATTATCCTATTTCAAGATTTCTAATGACACATAAAGCCCTATGTTTTTCCCCCCAACCATAGCATAAAATACCAATCCCGCACCTTAAACTAGTGGATCCAAAATACCGTGGGTTTTGCATTGCTTCCCTAACCCCTTTTGTTGAAATAAGTAGCCGGAAATCTTACCCAATAATGCAAATCATAGTACACCAATGTAAATAATACTATTCAAATGGTCCCCCCCCCCCCCCCCCCACTATAAAAATTACTTTGGTATATTCCCTAACTTAACTTGACAATAAAAGTTCCTTAAATCAAGGTCCCAGAAACGCCATACGTCCCCATTAGAACACATAAGAAAAGGCCCATATTACTCCTTTTGAGTTTCCCAAAAATGGGCAACACCCTTATAGAATTAAAAAGAATGGTTTCCCCAATGAATGTCTAAGCTAGGCCGGAAACACCCCCCACGAATTGAAAAACCTCTTAAAGAATATTGTCCCCCTAACAAGTTTTTTAATGACTTTAAACAACAAATCCCCATATGGGTTTCACATTCCCAAATAAACCCCAAAAATTCAACACCCAAAATGAAGTATCCATGATCAAAAAATCTTTGAACCTCCAAACCATACCCATTTAAATGTGGTGGTGGGATTGTTTTATCCTTCTTTAAATCCACTTCTAGTGTAATTAATACTAACTAAAAAATGTTATAAAACCACAGAGTAAAAACACCAGTAAGATACCTTACGCATTAAATTTTCGAAATCCACATCTTACCTAATCTGGTTGGAAAAAAGATTTCCCGTGATTGGGGTCCTTGTTTTATGTGGAGCTTTCCTTAAGATCATATAATTGACTTAACAAATCCCTACAAACTCTACTTTTGCTTCCTTCCTAAATCCATGTAGGCTAAGTAAACCAATGTTGGGGGTATTGGTTTACAAAGATAAAATTTTCCTTCTATCTTCTAAATCTCCCGTTTCGAAATAATGTTCCCCCCCCCCCCGTTTTATTTTAACATTCCCATTAGGTGAAACCTTTTTCCTTTCAAATTCCCTTTAATGCCGGGCAATAGCACAGTAAACCAATATCCCTAAGTCACGAAGGGTTATTCCGCTTAAACATGAGAAATAAGTTCTATCCAAAAGTAATCTAGACCTGCCAACGAATTTGTTCCTAAACTTCATTGGAATTACCCAATAATCTTTGGTTTTTTGTTGCTTGGTGCAAAAATAGGTGGGACCCCATCGGCTTATCCATCTTCCTTTCTGAAGAAAACCCATATATAAATAGCCCCTAGATGATTTTTTTTTCAAACGGGAAGAAAAGGTAAAAACCAAGAGCGTTCCAAGTATGTTTTTTTTTGTATAATAAGAAATCCTATATTCACATTTTATAGGCACCTTTTCCCCATTGAAGCCCCCCCATTCCGAGGAAGTTATTTAACCGATTTTCCCTCTTCGATTAAGAAAATCAGGTTCAAATATTCCTACATAAAAAAAAGAAACAAAAAATCCCGGGTTCCCCAAAAAACGATTTTTTCTTTGGACCTTTTTTTTTTTTCCCTTTTTGTTCTTACTTCGAAGGTTCAAACTCCCACCTCTTTCCCTTTGGTATTGATCTTATCTTCCTCATCTTGGAGATCAAATTAACCCAATCCCCCGTTTGTCCCTATGAATCTGGGACCAACTTCAATCCATTATTCCTACCAATGTATCTTCTCAATTTTTCCTTTGTGAAACAAGGGAAAAAAATAATTTTCAAAGAAAGGAACAACCAACTTTCTTATTTCCCAATTAAAAATCCAATAATTCCTTGTTGTTTATATTCCACACCAAATACAAAGAAAACCATAAAGGGCCAACTACTTTTTTTTTGTATAAATGAGCATATACCCCCCCTAAGGGAACCAAAGGCAATTCATAGTTTTTAGGTCCAAATATCCTCTTTGAACCTTGGGGTTCAAATTACCTATATCTAAAGCTTAGATACCCCCTTAACAATTGTAAAAATACTTATAAGATAGTATTTATTCTTCTCACCCATATAGTTACAAAAATAAAAAATTATCTTACCTTTACCTTTACAAAGGAAAGTCTAAAAGATAAATAGCCTGAATATAATCGCTTTTCCTCCCCCCTACAAATGCACAATGGCCATTTTATTAAACCCTAGGACCCCCCCTTAAACGAAAAACAAATGGACATTTAACCAATATCTTTTTAAAGCAATTGATTCCTTTACTTATATCGAGAAGCACATAAATTATATGTGGGTCACCCCTTGTATTTTTAAGTTTTAAAACACATAAATTTTTAAGGAAAATGGAAGACACAAAATCCTAACCTCCCTATATGAAAACTATGAAACCACCTTTGTATCCCACTAATAAAGTTTTTAATTCTTAACTTCTATTTTTATAATAGAAACAATCCCTTTTTGGTTTTTTTAAACCTTTACTTGCACCTCAAGTAAAAGATGTAACATAGCAATATTTTTTGTACTAAACTATCAGCAATAATTGAAACTGCAAGTACACCGCTAAATTTCCCGCATTACACCTTTTTAGTAAGGTATCAATTCACTATCAACCAAAAAAAAACCCATGTGAAACCCCCTTCAAGGGAATCGGTTATATTACTGTTTTCAAAAAACCGAGAGAACAAAAACCCCCCAATCATTTGTCCAATATTTGGCTTCCAAGACAAGTTTTAAATTTGTAAAGTCCCCCCCCCTCCCCGTGGGGGGGTCCCCCCCCAAATACAAAAAAATAGGGATAAATCCCAATTTGGTTTAATTTAGGCCCAAACCATATTGATTTAAAATTTTAAAAATAATGTGGTCCTTTGAAGGTCAGCCCATGCCATATCTTTAAAATGGAAATCCAAAATACAGTTTAAAATTCAAGCACTCATTTTACTAAAACTAAAAATGACCCAATAGAAAAAATATGTTTAAAGTCTTAAACCATTTAAAAAGGTGTAACCCCATACTTAGATACTCCAAAATTAAGTTTTTATTCGTTTTAACCTCAATTTTGATTCAAACACAAAAAAATGAAAAAGCCAAATTTCAACATAAGCCGCCAATACATCAAACCATTCCCCAGGAACCCAAGATTACTTATAACGAAACCTCCCCCGGCACGTACAAACGCAAAATTGGTTATAACTAGACTCTTCTTTTTCCATAGCTTGTTGATCCACATCTCCATATTTACTACCCCAGGATAAATTAGCAGTTAGAGAGTTTGCCCCAAATTCCAATATCCTCTTCCATTCATCCCAGCTGCATTAGAGAAAGAGATTAACATCAAACCTCCAAACCCCCTATCAACCACCATAACTAACAAAATGAAACAATATACCGAAGTGCTTTTAATCCAAACCATTACCCTAAGTTGAGGATTCCCCCTCATGGACCCCCCCTCAGGATTATTATATGTTCATTCCCCCTAGACCAAATAACGCAATGAGTTTATAATATGGCACATTAAGGTTTCCTTGAAATGCTTCAAAAGCCAAATCTACCCCATACAGTGTAACTCAAGTAAAATTTGTTCCTCGCCTATTAAACAAAGTTTTTCGGGAGCAGATCACATTTAAATGACACTCGTGAACAATTCCCAAAATAATCTTGTTTTAATTACGAGGTTTTTCCCCATGATTATGTTTTTTTTAAAAACTAATAGATTTGTACATAACAAACATTGCTCAAATCAACTAGTGTTTTTTCTTAAACAAAACTCATTTTAATTGACCTTTTTGTTTTTTTTAAAAAAACACTAATGTTTTTTTTGTAAGATTCCATTTTTAAATACAAAAACCACTTTTAAAGGGAAGACTTTCGACTAAAAACAAAATTAAAACAAATATCGCCTATTATACATAATTGAATTAAAAAAAAAAAAAACTCATACAAGTAATATGTTGTTTATGTCCGCCCCAATTTTTCATTTAAGAAGATTCTTAATAGATTAGGTTCCCCACATGATCTATTTCCTATAATTGATTACCTCCAGACAAGGTTTCAGTTAGATCCCCACCTATTCTAAAAAGAAAGAAACTTCAAGCAAGGTTTTTCCTAATAGAAACTTTGTAAACCAAAACAAAACAACCACTTTTTTTGTACTGCGTTTTTTTCCCCCCAAATGAAACTCCTCCAATTTCTTTAGCAAACCGTGGGGTCCCCTTTTGGCCCTAGTACACGTAATGTACAAAGAGTTCCACCAACCATTTTCAGAACCCAAAGTTTTTTTTTTTTTTTTAGTTGTGAACCCAAACTAGTAAAATTCCCCCCCCAGAATGTTTTTTCCATGCTTCCACAACCTTTATCTCGAAGCGGCCCAATCAATTTTCTTTAAGAAACTTCAGGGGGCGGGAAAACCAGATCATCCCCTAAAAACCCCTAGAAACCCAAATAAAAAATCCCTGTTCACAATTTAAATCGCCCCATCCGCAATAAAGCCAAATCCCTTTTAGTTTATATATAAATCTATCTTTAGAAAATTAAAAGCAGATGGGGTGGATCTTTGTAAAAAAACCCTACCCATACGGGAGAAAACCTTTAAAACGATACCCCAAACCCCACTTATTGTTGGAAAACGGTGATTTTTTTATATACTGGTAGTTTTCCACCTATTCCAATCTTTTAATCAAAGTAAAAAAGAGCATGGAAAATATTTTGCCCCTGAAAAACAAATACAACGGTCCCTCCCCCCACCTACCCGTGTTCCCCCCAACCCTAACGCACCTCCATAAGTCGAAAAGACCAAAAGACAGAAGTTTTTTTTTATTTTTTGGTTGGAATTCCCCAATTTGGTCCCCCCCCCCCTAGACTATATAAATATGAAACAATTATATGGAGGAGCCATCCGGTATCCTAGATTACTTGGTTTCCCGTATCCACCTAGAACACCCCCCCCAATTAGAAAAGGAAATAGGTCCCCACATATTTATCCCAAACCACATATTCAAACACATAAACAAGTATGAGGTGATAAACATAATTAAATAATCAACGATAAATTAAGAAATCAATTTTTAAAAAAAAACCAAACATTGAACTTTCATTAAGATGGCTAATACCCGAGAGTATTAGCCCACAACCATTGTAATTATACAAGCGTAATCAAACAATTTAAAATTGAACGATTAAGAGAGTAAGAATTACACGATGTCTTCTATGGATTCGTAATCAATGCTTGACCTTGGTGGCTGATCTTCTCTTTTAAAATTCGTCTTTAGTGAGTATGGTATAAAGAATATGATATTGCACACTGAAAACTCATTTTTAAGTCTTCTATTTATAGTTGCTGAAAAATACTCGATACGCCGTATCCAGTAAGGTCGATACGGCGTATTGGGCTGGATTCCTTGGAGTACGCGCTACGTTTGTAATAAATCTTTGATATCATCCCCAATTTACTTGATTTACTGTATCTTCGAATAGTTATCTTCATGGATATGGCGTATGTAGACAGAGTGAATACGCCGTATTGTGAATTGGTAAAATGCATTTTCTTGTGAAGTCATGGCGCAGATACGCCGTATCTCTTTAGTTAGATACGACGTATTGGTAAAAATTTAGAAATCTTCAAATGTCTTCGTTTTACCTCCAAATTACGCGCCTTTTAGCGTGTCTTCACAAAACACTCCTAAATTGCTGGTTTTTCCCAAATTTAAAGCAATTAAGTACCAAATAATGCAATAATTACAGATGGGATAAATGATATAATAAAGTGATGTTATTTGATGTCATCAATCAGTTTAACCATATTGGTTAGGTGAGATTTCTGCTTTAATAACAGTAGATTTTTTCATAAGATTTGATGAAGAATTATCAGTTGTTAAAAGCATTTTAGTGATTAAGCTGTGGAATATTTACTTACCCTCCCTTTTTTGAAAACTATACCATAACCATAACCATTAGACCAATATGTAAAGTCATTTACATATATCCCTTTAGGTCCTGGTACATCCCATATTTGTGCAGGTAATCCTTTGATAGATGTTTTGAACGATAATTGTTCAAAAGTGATAGAGATTCTTTGATGTTGTACTGCACAAACTAGGATTAGGATGGCTAGTTTTGTTTAGAAACCTACTTTTTAGTGGGAGTCTTTGATCTTAGAGCATTTGATGATTTAGTCTTGCTTGCTTTGAAAGACTCAGCTTTCTTAGCTTGAAGAGCTTCTCTTTTTCTGAACCACTCAATGTCATTGTGATCAGATGTGGTATGAACATTGCTACCACATATTTCAAAATTCTTTGTGATGTGTTGAGGGTTTCTAGGTTTAATTGCTCTTCTTAGAGAAATAATCCTATTATGACTGATTGATAGTTATCTATACAAGTATTAATTAAATATAAAATAAAAGAAAATTACCAAACTACCCTTGAGGACAAAGGAAGAAAGGAAAATTCCCACGATTATATATAATAATACGTATATTTACCGGTAAGTGATTACCGAGTCGTATTTCTCGAAGATTTATGAAATTGAGACCACGTTTGTTGTTTGGAAAATGATTTGAATTGGTTCAAAGATGGTTTGTTTCCTAAAATCCTAAAAGTAAGCAAATTAAATGACAATAGAACCTACCTTTAATAACGGGAAATTAAACTTTAACTAAAAACGCAAAACGGGAACCCTAAATGGTGATTAAAAACCCTAAATTTCCAAAATTAAACCTAAAATGAATTTTTCACTTTTTATAGACTCTATTTGACTAAAAAGTAAGTTTAAAGAAAACTAGAACAAGAACGGAATTAAAATGAGCTTAAAAACATGAAAAACGTGAACGGGAACGAATCCCGTTCTTTAAAAATCGAAATTTTGCAATTTTAACCCTACGTAAACAAAATTAATTATCCTAGAAACTATATGATAAAAGAAAATTTTCTAAAAAATAATTATATTTTTTTGATTATTTTTCTATTTTCTATGATTTTTTAAAGTTTTTAATAAAAATAAATGTTTAAAAATACTAAACTAAATATAAAAAATCCAAAAAAATTATAGAAAGTAGCTTGAACTGATAGGAATCTATGAAAAATAAACTTGGTTACACAGCTTATAGAATAAGTTGTGTAATAAGCTTAAACAGCTTATTAAACTAAAATGACAAAATGTATTTAAAAGAAAGATTTTGCAAATGTATGATGGATGAGCTATTGTAGCAAAGTGGTTAAGTGCGTGTGTGTTTAAGGGAGAGGTTGGGGGTTCGAGTCCCAAGCCTTTCCTTTTTGCAATTTTTTTTTATTTTTGAAAACTCAAAGAAACAAAGTTATAGAAAAGATGAAAATAAGTAATTTTAATAAAAGCTACTATTATTGAAACTCAAGAAATAAGCTGGAAAATGGCTTAAAAGACAGAAAAACAACTAAAACTAATTTTTTTGTCTTTTTTAAAATTTTAGAATTCAACAAGCTGAAATAAGCTAAAACCTAAGAACAAAAAGCACTTTTATACTAATCCTAACCTAATAAGCTAGTTTAAATAGAAAATAAGCAAAGGAAAACAAGTCAAAAGCTAAAAATCCAAATAAGCTCTTGGGCTAAAACTAAAAAACCAATCAGAAAGATAGCAGACTTATGGGCTTATTTTTGGATAATCAAAAGAACACTTATGATGAAATAGCTTGTACTTACATAAAGCTAGAACTAAGAGCTTTCTAAATCTACTTTTGAAAACTATTTTGAAAGAAATTTGCTTAATAAAAAAGGTAAATGAAAACCATTTGAACTCAGAATGCACTGAGTTTTGTTTTAGTTTTGAAAAGACAAATAGCAACTTTTTAGCTTAAAAACAGATAAGAAAATGAACTTTTTAAGACAAAATAAGTTGAAACAAATGAAAGATGACCTATAAGCTATTTGTAAATTAAAAATCAAGACCTAACTCTAACTTTTACTTTCTGAAAATTAAACTAGAAAGAGGCTAATAGTCTGTTTTATTGCTGATGCAGTGTGCACCAAAAAATGAACTAAAACCAAATTCTATCAAATGCATGCTTAATACTATGATTCTACTACTTTAAAACATAATTTTGAAAGCTATTGATGCAATAAAAACAACTAAGAACCAGCTGAGCTAAAAATATTTAACTACATGAAACTATACTAACAGATTCAAACTAACTATTCTAAATCAACTCACAATTCGAACTAAATCATTGTGAAGATTTATTCCTAACAATCCTTCCCTAAACTTGTGATTTACCTTCAAATCTTAAGTTTCTTATGAATCAAATCTTCTAGTCTGCACTGCTGAGGATGCTTCCAATCACATTTCTACTATTGTAATTGTGACTTGACAAACCTGATTAGCTCATAACCCTTATCACTTTGATGATCAACTTCTAGCTTTCTACTCAAGATTTTTGATAGAATATCTTGTGACAGAGGATATTTCTTTTCAACCATCATGTGAATCACTAAACCAGTATCCATTAAAAGCACATGAACTCCACAAAAATTATGTAACTTCCAGTTTATTAGATTCCAGTCTTGTTGATTTCTCCATATTTCATCTTCTTCATCTGGTTCAATCAATGTCTTCAGATCTCCCTAAAGCAATAAGTCATAACCTTCTGGACTTGCTGTCTGAAATCTTTCCTTGACCAATCTGTACAATTCTAGCACATCTTGCCTATCAAAATCATAAAGCATTGCACTAAATATCTTGTAATGTTTAACACTTCCATCTGCTCTTTTGATTTGATAATAGTATTTATCATTTGCTAGAATCTGTGTCTCCCAGTCAACTATGGGATACTTTGTTGCTAATGATTCAACATCAAGACTTTCTTCTTCTGGAACAATGTTCAAGAAAACTTGAAGTTCTTCTTTCTCAGTATCATCTTCTAACTTCTGTTTCTTAGCACTTTCTTCACTAAGAGTTTCTCTTGCTCTTTTCCTAGCAAGTGATTTCTTTCTTCTTCCTCCAGCTGTCCTAGAACTTTCTTTCACAGCTTGTTCAGCTATAACATCATCTTGCTGAACTATCTCTTCTTTAACTGGTTTTGAAGATTCTTGTTGAAGATCAAATCCTGATCTCTTCATAACTTCTTTCTCAATCTCAGAACCCATAGGTATAAAAGCCTGGTTTTGATCCCATACTCTTTCAAATATAGGCCTAATGTCTTCATAGCTCATTCCCTTGAAATGACTCATCTTGTATCCACCTTGATTCTTCAGATACAGACACATGTTCTTCCTTACTTCAGCCACATAGAAAGGTCTATTTTGAAGTGTATGATATCTTAGAACAGCAGGATCACTCTAATCAATATCATGAGCTTCATCAACTTTAGCTGCAACTTTTTCTTTTTCATCCAACTGCTTTTGTAATTCTAAGGTTATTTCAAAGTCAATCCTTTCTTGTTCTTGTTCTGCCTTAAATCTAGCTTCATGTTCAGCATTGAATCTAGCTTGTTCCTCCTCAAATACCTTCTTAGCTAATTCCTCATCAACACTCATTTGTACTTAAACCCTCTTCTTGATTTTCTTTGGAGGCTCAAACTCATGCATAATTGCTTTGCCTTTGTCTTTTTCCTTTACACCAGCAGTACTATCCAATTCATTGGCAGTACTAATATCAGCAGTACTAACTAATCTATTGGCAATACTAACTCCACCACTGCCAGTACTAACTTCTCTTCTTCTTCTAATGTAAGTTTAAACATTTTTAACACTTCTCCTTCTTCTAGCTGCATCTACAAGAGCTGTAGCTGCACTAAAAACACCTAACTGCTCTTCAGGTTGATCACTAATCTGAGTTTCATCAAACCTCCCTTGATCTTCAGCATGTGGAGGAACTAAAGATATTCCAGCATCTAAGTCCAGTTCTTCAATCAAACTCCTCCCCTGATTGGAAGGATCCTCCTCAGCTTACTCATCATCAGAGATTACAACTTTGGCTCTCCTCCTAGCTTGGCTTGTCTTGATTGTCTGCTCTAACTTCTTCACCCTTTTGATCAGTTTTGTAAGAGCAGCATTGTAAGTCTATTTTGTTTGCTTTAATTTAGACTCCAAGCTTTCAACCTTCTTGGATAGTAAGGTACAGAGATCCGTCAATTCATTTAGTGATAAACTACCCTCATCACGTCCAAGTGAGTAAACACTTTGGAGAGGTGATTCATGGGGCATTAGAGCAGCCTCCTCAGTAACAGGTGTGAGTTAGATAGATGGTGGTGTAGATGGTGGTTGTGAGGTTGATGAATGTGTTTGAGATGATAAGGATGGTGAAGATGTTATTCTGGAAGGAGACGACTCAGGTGTAGTGAGCATGGTTAGAAATAGTGGAATGTCCACCCCAGAATATCCCTTGGAAGCCCGTTTCATATTACTGAACAGTTTTTGTATGAGGGTAGGTGTAGAAAAGGTTCTCTTATGAGGTAAAAGCATTCTCTTGCGTTTGTTCAAAAAGATTTGAATGAATCTGGGATACACCAAAAACTTTGACCTACTATATATGTTCTTTACCATGGCCTCAAAAATTAAGTTGGAAAAGTTAAAGGTACGGTTAGTTTCTAGGAAAATGATAGAAGTAGCTATATTACTACTAAACTGCTCCCAAGCAGTCTTCTTAGGACTTAAATAGTGGAGAATAGTATGAATGAAGAACTTCCACTGAGGGGGAAAATGTCCCTTTTGAAAAGTTAGGCTATCAGAAGTGATTACATACCCCATGAGAGCCAGTTGCTCAAATATTTCTGCAGTAGGTAGAGTTTAAGACCTTTAGAATCCTCAAGCTTGAGATGTCTTCTAATGGAGGCCTCAGAAACAATACCTTGACCTTCCTATCTATGGTAGCAGTGATTCCCCTGTCTCCATCCTCATTTATGCTCAAAGCAGCAGTTTGCCAAAATTGTTCAATAGGATAAGCATAAAGGGTTGGGCATTCAATGAGGGCATTCTTGATGTGACTTGCAGTTAGAAAATCAATGATTTGATGAAACCCCTCACTTTCTTCTGACTTCTCTAAGTATGCAACCATGTTGTGCTTGTCACAAAATTCCAAACTCGCCATTTGATGAATAGAAAGTGAATTAAGGTTCTGGGATATGTTCGTGGGAGAGAGTATGAGTGTTTGGTAGAGGTAATTGAGATAAGAGAGAGTTTTTAAGGTTTTAATATTTCACCGACTGAATAAGATTTGTACTTATCTTGAAGAAATCTTATGTTTATTTAGGTAAGATCATGAATTTCCAATTAGTCAAATTATAGACGAAGTAGTTGGAGGGAAATTTCAAACGGTTTATTTAGAGAAGGAAAATATGTTATGCTCAAACAGGTTACTTACGGCACTCAGGGGCTAGTACTAAGACTTAGCCTTAGCAGTATTACTTAACTCTAAGCCCAGCAGTACTAAAATATGACTATCCTTACTAAGTAATGCCCAACAGTACTAAGTAATGCCCAGCAGTACTAACATTAAGATAGCAGTAATAACCTTAATTTCGTCCAAAGAGCATTTCCATCACTAAATATTGACTCTCACAATCTCTCTTTTTGTTTTTATGCTCACACAATATCTCTCAATTCTTTTTGCTCACCAATTCACTATTTCTGTTTTTATCACACAATTCTCTTTCTGTGTTTCAGCTCACTTAATCTCTCTATTATTTTTCTCACCAATTCAGACAGTGTTGTACAATGTTGCATCAATTCAGTTAGTTTCAGACTGTACTCTTCAATTCCAAGTGTGTTAACTCTTGAGAGAGGTGGATCATTGGACTGTTTAGATGTAGTCTCAAACCTAGTTGAGCTCTACATCCCTTAAACGGATATCTTTGCACCTTGGGGACACTTACCTGAACCAGTTCCCTAAGGATTTGGCTCATTAAGTGTTGCCATGGATTGGGTCTTATTGATGTTACCACTGTCTTGCTTTGCTTCTAAGCTAGAAGCAGTAGTGGCAGCCCTTGTTGATCCCAAACCTAGATCGATTCCTTAAGTTGTCTAAGGTTAAATTACCTTGGATAAATCCAAAATAACTTGTTGTAGAAACTTTGTATGTATATTAAAGTGTATACGGAATCTACACCTTAATACTATAAAAGTAAAATCAATGAAACCGTAATCATGAATAAACAAAGATATAACTAAACGCTCCAATACTATTAGATCAATAATACGAGTACTCTTAACTTAGTACTAGGGTTTACAACCTTGAAGCTTTTCTTTGACAACTATGAAAACTGTTAATGATGCGATTGTGTGTTTTTGTGATGATTCAACTAATGCCCTAGAGCCTCTTTTATAGGGACTAGGAGTCTAGTCATTCAATACCCTCCTAAGATATCTCAATCTCTTTTTTTCTAAACATAAACGTAATCTTCTAAATAAATACTTTATGTATATCTTGTACATAAATATCTCAACACTTATCTTCACATGTATTCTTGTTCTCCAAACAATCTTTATCTCTTTAAATCGTCTTTATCCTCTTGACAGTAGAAAGTCTTCAAACAGTTGTAATCCTTTATCAGCAGCACTAATAAACATAAGCAGTAGTAACATTAGTACTAGTAGTACTAATATATACTAACAGTAGTAACTTGTACTAGCAGTCTTAACTTTTACTACTAGCAGCACTAACTACTTAGCTTATATTTTAGTCTTCAACACTAAGCAGTCTTAACTTCAACTAACAGCAGTAACTTTATGATATCAGTACTAAATTATACTAACAGTAGTAACTAGCAGTGGTAAGATTGTACATGAGTAGTAGTAACTTCTAAGAATCTATGAAGTCTTTTAAGTCCCAACAATCCTCCCCTAAACTTGATGTTCTTCTTCTGAATCTTAAAGTTTCTTCTTTAAAAGTCTTCATCATACTTCAGTAAGATGCATTCAAACCTTTCATTTACCTTTTTGCTACTTTACCATAAGCTTTAGTAGTTGATAGCACATCTAATTTTGATGATCAGTTTGAAGTTTCTTGTTGAGCATATTGGTGATGGTAATTGGTATGAGGGGGTATCTCCTTTCAACCAACATAAAAATGTGAAGATTATCAAATCTTACAAACTTTTAAATTCTCCATACACCACTCCTTTTGTCTGGTTCAAACATAACTTTTAAATCTCCGCACAAAACTCTTTCAAACTCATTGTCAGGCCTTGTATCACCATACTTTGCCTTCACTATTCTCCAAAGAGATTCCAAGTCTTCTTTATTTATTCATTGTAGCATCCTTATCATTGAAG
>BQNB010065288.1:0-27573 GCA_026074375.1 Tanacetum coccineum | reverse complement strand
AACTGGAATCTTTGTATAATTTAATAATGAACAAGTAAAGCTTCGGGCTTTTGTACCAAACATTTTGCTAAATCCAATGTATCGGTTTTAAACGAAACTTTTAAAAGTCGTTCTTATATATCTTGTGATGTTGATCTATGAAGTAACGCTCCCAAACCCATATTCCGCTGCGACCCATTTTGGGGGCGTTACAGATTTGGGGGACATGATGAGGTATAGTCTCCCCCGGAACATCCGGACAAAGAAAGTAGCTTAGATGATTCTGCCAAACTAACACGGGCTAAACGAAACAAACGCTCCGGAGACGCTGACTTGTCGAAGGACAAGTCAGGTCTGGAGTCACCACCAGAATTCCGGAGAAGCTGGTATGTCGAAGGACATGTCAGGTCCGGAGTTACTAGCTCCGTCCTAGCGCAACGGTACCTAAGGGCAATCCGACAAAGCTAAAGTCCTCGTGAAGGACCACAGTCCTTAGTATGACACATGGCTGACAGTTTGTACCAAGAGAGAGCCCAACGGTTATGTCTTGTAATGAATCCTAAATAGTATAAAGGGAGGGTGCATTTCCCCAAGATGGGACACACAACACCTACTCCGGACCATACCTTATATTCTCTGCATTTATCTCACAATCACCATACTTACTCTTACGTCGGAGTTGGTCCCGGATTCACACCCCGGGGCGAGCTCACGGTGTTCTTTCTTATTTTCAGCTAGGAGACGAGGGACTAAGATCTAGAGGAAACAAGCTGAACTCAACATTTATCACCGATGAGGTCACTTTTACCAAGCCCAAGTAGCCTACGTAAATTTACCTCAACAATTAGCTCATATCATTACTCGAAACCAGCAAAGGAGATTTGAGCCAATCAATCCAACTGCAGGACATACGACCTCTATGGTGAAGCCAAGAGAAGGTAGAAGAGCGAATATTATCATAAATGTCACTTCTCTTAATTGGATGTTGACAAAAAAATGATGTTGTTACGAAACCTCCAAATCCACCACAAGATAGTGGCAAAAATAAGAGATAAACGCCATTTCTTTTCTTTAGACGCATGACAAGAATCGATCCAAACCTTCCAGTGATCAAACGAAGAACAAGAAGGAAACGTGATGTCACACCAATTGCGGACATTACTCCAAATATAATTAGCAACGCCACAACCGAAGAAGATGTGGTTAGATGATTCCACATTACCATTACACGAAGGACACCCAATCGTAGGAATGTCAATCCCGTGAGAAGATAGGTTAAGCCTATGAGGAAGGCGATCAAGCATAAAACGCCACATAAATATATTAACCTTACGTGGAATGCTTTTGTTCCACTGAGACGGGATGTCCAAAGCAAACAGAAAATGAGAATCAATATGTTGGCGAGTAGAGATAACAGAAAACATATCGTCATTTGCTATAGACCAATAACAAACATCTCGCTCGGAAGAGAACTCAGTAAGGCTGATCTCATTGATAATATCTTTGAGATATGCGGAATGGCGATCCCCTATAATGGAACGAGACCAGTTCCAGGTCCACTGATTGTCTTTGAAACGATCCGATATGAAGCAGTCCTTATCTTGTTCAAGCCAAAAGAGCCTATTATATCAAAGGTATAATGGAGAATTACCGGTCTAAAGATCTTTCCAAAAGCGTATCGAGGTACCACATCCTACCCGAAACCGAATCGAATCACTAGGGAGAATCGCATTCGAATGAAGATAATTAGAAGATCCCACAATCTTAGACCAAATACCATTTGAATAGTTTTCATTAAGACCAAAACCGCCTTCCTGACCATGAAATGCTTTAAAAACTTTAACCTATAGAGCATTAGCATTAGAGATCATCCTCCAACGCCATTTCTGAAGAATAGCTAAATTAAAGAATTTCAAACTTTCGATGCCGAGCCCTCTTTTGACATGAGAAGCTAGGAAGATAGGCCATTTAACCCAAGCTAATTTACGGACATCATGATTGCCTCCCCAAAAGAAAGAGGCAATCTTTTTTTCTAATAACTTTAAAACAGATTCTGGGACTTTAAAAATAGAAAGATAGTAAATCCTGAGACTTCCAAGAACCAATTTGATTAAAGTGAGATGCCCTCCGATAGAAAGGAGATTAGCTTTCCATTTAGATAGTCTAGCATCAAATCGATCGAGCAGAACCTTCCAACTGACCATGAGATTCATGTTAGCACCAATAGGTAATCCAAGGTAAATGAATGGGAAGGAGCCCGAAGAGCATCCAATATTATTTGCCATAGAATGCACCTCATTATCAGAAACACCAACACCATAAACATTAGATTTATGAATGTTGATTTTAAGACCCGATGCAAAATAGAACACTTGAAGAACACGGATAATATTATCCATATCAAGAGGGCTCCAATATGTAGTGATAACAACATCATCCGCGTAAAATATATGCGATAAAGTAATATTCGAGGAACCAATTTTGATACCGTGAATCAAACCAGAATGGGACGCTTCTGATAAAGCCATATGAAGCCCTTCTATAACAATGATGAATAAAAAAGGAGATAAGGGATCTCCTTGCCTTAAGCCATGCTTAATAGAAAATTCAGAAGTAGGGCTTTCATTAACCAAGATAGAAGTCCTAGATGATTCCAAACAGGCTTTAATCCAAGACCTCCAAGTGAGGCCGAAACCAAGATTGTAAAGCATGTAATCAAGATATTTCCAACTGACGGAATCAAAGGCCTTTTCAAAGTCAACTTTAAAAATGAGCATCTTTTTCTTTCGTTTTTGTACCAATCAATCATCTCACTAAGAATAAGAGGGCCATCAAGAATTTGTCTACCCAAAGTAGAAGCAGATTGCTCCTGACTAACAATTTTATCCACCACTTTGGCCAATCGATTAGCTAAAACTTTGGCGATGATTTTGTAGTGAATATAGATAAGGGAAATGGGACGATAGTCTTTGATATGAATAGGATTACTAACCTTTGGGATGAGAGTGATAAAGGAAGAATTAGAACCCATCGGAATCTTCTTCGTTTCAAGAAACCTAGTCACAAACTCCATAATATCATTTTTTAAAAGCTCCCAATATCGTTTAATGAAGCCAAATGTGAAGCCATCAGGCTCGGGGGCTTTATCGTTGCCACAATCCCAAACAGAAGATTTGATTTCTTCCAAAGTAACGTCTTTTTTGAGAATATCGTGATCTGAGGAGCTAAGATTTGAGGGAAACGTTATGGAGGGTAAGTCGATCATAGAATCATATGGCTGGAACTTCTCTTTGAAAAAGTTCAAAAACGTTTCTTTAACTTGAAGCGGATTAGTGACCCACATACCATCAGACATGATGTCATGAATAGAATTTGTTCTACGTCTTTGATTGACAAGACCATGAAAGAACTTAGAATTTTCATCACCTTCGATGTCCCACTTAATACGCGATTTTTGGTGCAAGTCTAAAGTTTCAAGTCTGTTAATCT
Organism: Tanacetum coccineum; assembly: GCA_026074375.1. Taxonomy (NCBI): domain Eukaryota; kingdom Viridiplantae; phylum Streptophyta; class Magnoliopsida; order Asterales; family Asteraceae; genus Tanacetum; species Tanacetum coccineum. The sequence goes on along the minus strand of BQNB010065288.1, from coordinate 24,105 downwards.
TATCAATCTCGTGGAGAAGCTTGGTGCGAGATTCACGATCCTCTAAAGACGCGGTGTTAGAGTCGATCTTGACATCAAGATTCTTTAAAGCAACAAGAACCTCCTCTTTATGGCGTTGCTCAATATTTTTTGTATCTCTTAGCCATACTTTAAATTTAGCTTTGAGACCTTTGAGCTTTTCATGAGATAGGAGGCTTTGGTTGTTACTATTTTGGCTAAAAGAATTCCATTCAGAAGAAATAAGCTCATCAAATCCGTCGCGATTGAACCATGAGTGATAAAGTCTGAAAGGAGTAAGACCATAATCAGATTTACTACAATGGAAGAGAATAGGGTTGTGATCCGACCATAACCTATCAAGAGCAGTGACTTGAGCATCGGGGAGAGCCTCAATAACGTTATCGGAGAGTAAAACCAATCCAACTTGCTTAACTTTGTACCCGCTTTGTTCATCCAAGTGAATAAACAACATCCCATAGGCAACTCAATAAGGCCATTATTGGTGATAAAAGTGTTAAATGTATTAGCTTCAGCTTGGGAAAAAGCGGAGCCATGACGTTCAAAGTCAAAACGAACCTCATTCAAATCACCAAATAACACAAAAGCACCATTATTGTGTCGCATAAATCATCAATGCAGTTCCATAGAGTGGCTTTAGCATAAGAATCATGGGGGACGTACATGTTGATCATGAAATAATCGCCATCTAAAATTTTCCATTTGCCCTTAATAATAACAAATGCATCATCACACCATATGTCTTTTTTAACGAACATATTGGGATCCCACAAAGATATCAGACCACCAGACCTGGCTCGAGCCATGCTACAAGCATAATCAAATGAATAATTACCTACATGGATTTAAGACGAAATAACTCTAACTTTGTCATCTTGGATTCTTGAATACCCAAAAAGTGAACGTTGTGTTTAAAGCAGAGATCTTTTATCCAAACACGTTTACGTCTTTGTTTCGTGCCACAACTGTTAATGGAAAGAACATTCATTTGTCAACGATGTGAACGCCAATACCATCAATCATTTTCTTCAGCGATTTACGACATCCTCTGACGTCATAGCCTAGAGAATCACCAACTTCAATGATTCTAGTTATTTCGTTGATAAGGGAGAAACCGTTGATGTCTTTCTTTCTAAATCTAGCAAAGGATGTGGAACAATTGCTAGTAGATGAAGTTTCATTCTTGAAGTTTTCAAAGCCTGTGGACGACTTAAATCTTGTGAACTAAATTTATTTGAAGTTGGTTGCTGAATGTTTATATTTTCCTCTATGTACTGATTATCAAACTTCTCATTATTAGATCATTTGATATACTAACTAAGAGGTCAATAGTTAAAATTTTGCTAGCTGTGTATATCTAAAGTTGATCAAAGAAGGTCAGAAAAAGTTTTGAGATTAACCCGTTAAGCCAACGTATATTGAAGTTAAAAAAGCTTACGTTGAAAAACCTCATCCGGTTACCCGTTTAATGTTCACTTGCAACTATGTATAAAATGTATATACCTAACCAGACAATAAATCTCACAACCTTTTTTTTTGAAACAGATGATGGGCGTGTTTGGTAAAAAGGGTTGGGGTTGGAGTTAGAGCTAGGGCTGAGGCTGGAGCTAAAGCTTATATTATAAGCCAAAACTGAAATTTTAATTTTATAAACTTGTTTGGCAAATGGGCTGGGATTGAAACTTATTATTGCAGAATTACTAAAAAAAGACACGTAATTAAATAAACATATGTTAATATAGTTAGTTATTATGGGTAATTAAGTAATTTAATTGATTATAAGTCCGGGCTAAACTTTTTAGCCCCTTTTATCAGGCTGGAGCTTATAGTTTCAAAAGCCTCTATAAGCCCGTACGACAAACAAGACTTATTATATAAGTCGGCTTATTTTGGTAGCTCAAGCTCTCGTAAGCCCTTAAAAGCCCTCTCCCAAATATACCCAATATATAAAAATGCCGGCAGAGGCTAGAAAAAATATTACTCCGTACAAGATAAGAATTGAGTTTTTAAACCAATCTACCCAATTACTTACATATTTCTTATCACGATTAGACACCCAAAAAAACGAAAACTCCTTAATAGAGTCGACAACTCTATCCTTTCTAAACTTATTTGTACCAAAAACCGTTGCATTTCTAAATCGCCATAAGACCCAAATTGTGGTGAGAAGCACAGCTTCAATAAATTTCTTCCGCTTTGCCACTATGTTAGATGATTCTTGCCAAGCAAAAATGTTTGTAATGTATTGCATACCAAGATGTGAAATCTCTAGCCAAACTTCAATCGCATTCCATGTTCGAGCTGCTACTCCACAAGAGGAGAAAAAATGGTTTATTCTTTCCGTTTCCAATGAGCCATACCAGAATATTCACTTTCCTTGGGACAAGTTTATTCCAGCGAGTTGGACTCGGAGATGATGGAAGCACAACTTTATCGATACAACATCTGGTTGATTTAACCGAGAACCCTTGAGGATCAAGGCTTCACCACCAACGATCTCTAGCTTCCGAGCAAGAAAAGTTCGCAAGTAAAGATGTCAAATCACATAGTTGTGATTGCTCAATACCACCTCTTACCATTTTTCGCCAGCTCCAAGACCAACCCGTAGCAGACCATCGATCATAAATGTTTGCATCTTTGCATGTTTCTAATGAATAAATGCGTGGAAACCGAGTCGCTAAAAGCTGATTAGCGATCCAAACATCATCCCAAAAAGGGGTATTTGAGCCATTTCCGACTCGTTTTTGAAAAAATGTAGATGGAATTACCTGTTTAGAGATTAACCGAGAAATGTGTTTTTTCTAGTGTTTACTCATACTTTATATATAAGATACATTCTCCTCAAAAATGCAAAATTAAAACCGATATTCGTTACTAAAAACTGAAAATTAACAAAAACTATTTGTTACCGGTCGCTTTGCGTAGATATAATAGTAGTAACTTATTATATACAGTATGTATTTTGCTTTACTCTAGCAAATGTAGATGTAATGGTTTTCCTTCTGCCGTGTGCAAACTGGAATGATATTATAACATGATATGTGTTATAAGAGCAAAAGGTGTAGTGAAGAGGTTTTGCCTCTTCATTTGGGCGCCACTGCTGCCACCTCAACGCCATCTCATTTCAACACATCACAAAAAAACACCCCTTCACTCATGACATTTCTTCTCCTCTTCATTTCGGCCCCACCCACTCACAATTTTATTTTCTTTTCCATTTTCCACACGAATTAAAATTCATTTCATAAAATAAAAATTACAAATACGGAAAATAAAAAAACAATACGAAAATAAAAAAAAACAATACGAAAATAAAAAAACAATACGAAAATAAAAATAAACTACGGAAATAAAAATATAATACGAAAATTAAAATACAATGCGAAAATTATAACTGATATTTCGCCATTATTTGTGCTTGTTTGTTTTTTATTATTGTCTTCTTTGGTTCAGGCAAAGAGTCAGCATCAATCGTGAGAAACTGCAACGACAATTGTTTTTTCAATAAAGGGATATATTTGTTTTTTTTGTCCCAGGCCAAGTAGAAAGTCGTAAACGTAAGCTTTTTTTTGCTTCTATATTTTTGACGTAAGAAGGGGGAGTATAAAGTTTTTTTTTTTTTATGCGATGAACAGTAACCCACGGTATTAAAAAAAATTGGGCCGATTACACTGTTCATCGATGAACAGTAGCCGTTATGTTTTTGCATTATATGTAATTGGTAAATGTGTATATATTGTTTAAATTTAAAAAAATTTTTAAAACGATGTAATTCGAGTTATTCGGTTAACTCGAAAACCAAACCGAATTCAAGTTCGGTTTTCGATTTAGTTAAGTACAATTTGAATTCGTTTCGATCCAGTTTTCGGTTTTAACAAAAAAAAATTAACCGAGTAAACCAAACACCCCTGCGTGTTACCCTATACTTGATAAAACTATATAAAGTTTATTGGAGTGAGTTACTCCATATGTAACGTTACTCTGTGTGAATATACAATATTTTTGTATACTTGACAAGCAATAGAATTGTACAAGTTAATTAGTTCTAAAGCATGTACTTTTGTTATAAGTTACAAAGTCAAAGACCCCTCCATATTTTTTAGTTAGCATAACTTTTAAACAAGAGAAATGCTAGAATCACAAAGAGTTTACAAACAAATTTTTACAAAATGATGTGGCATGTAATAATTGGATTCAAATTCTTTATCTCTCATTTTTTAATTGGCCAATGATGTACAAATCATCATGCCACATCATTTTATGAAATTTTATTTGTAAACTCTTTGTGGTTCTAGCAGTTCTCTTTAAACAATTCATTACCTTCAAAGTGAAAGTTTTATTAGGTACCAAAACTTTGTGAAGGAAAGCGAAAATCACAAACTTTTTTTAGCTTGTCAAACTATATTACTCCCTTTTAAACTTCTAGCTTTGCTTGTTTCTAAGTTTCTAATTTAGTTTATCAAGTAGTAATATTCTTAGTCTTTATATTTTTGTTCCATAAGCAGATTCTTTTAATGATGAAGCTAATTATTCATCCTTTTCATTTCTAAACAATACAATTACGGGGGACCCGACCCAAAAAAAAAGTGGGTCACATTAAATATTTTTGACCCGACCCCACATTAATAAAGTGGGTCACATTAATTGTTTTTGACCAGTTTTTTTCTCAAAAAATTTTTAAAATAAAATTTTTCTTTTTATTCTCGGAATACCCTCTCGCACTGTTTGAGTCATCGATCTGTTTTTTTATGAATAAAACTTTAAGTCTCTTCAAACCTCGCGCTCCGCTAACCTTCCCGCAGCGACGCGCGGGTATAGCTACTTGTATGTATCTAAATGTTAACCACGTTTATTAGCAGCGTTTTTTCCGACAAACTATTTGTAAATATGTATAGCATCGTCTTTAGTGAACTCACTATGTTTATTTGCCTTTGTTGGGGCTTTTTTATAGTTTCTCCAAAAAGTTTAAATAGGCGAAAAAACCCTAACCCCGTGTACCTCTTTTGGGCGTCGATCTTTTGTTTATCATCAATAAAGCTTTGTCACACTTGCCGTAGGCGATGCACCCAAGCCTCTAAACTTTATAAGTAACATTAATTGTCCTTTGATTCAGTTACCTATAAATGGATTGAACCTAAAAAAGCCACTGAATTCAATTGGTTCAACATTTGGAACCTTAACTTAAGCAAAATTACACATGGTTTGATGTTCAGTTTACTAAAATTTACAAATTATATATTACGTTTGCTAAACATAGCTCTGAAGGCTACATTGCGGTCAAGAAACCAAGACATGTATAGGTGATTGTATATAATCATAACCACTTGTAGGTTACTGATGATACCCACCTCAAAGTGATTAAAGTACAAGTTACAAAACACATCTTAGGTTCGTAGGCTCAGCTATAAGACTACGTTTAGCAGAATCGTTGTTAATGATATAGCACCTTCGTCCGTATATATTATTCGATATGAATCAATCTCAGTTAAACAAAACAAGTGCAGAACTAGAATGAGTCAGATAGTATTAGAGATTTCATCATGCATACATTCCTACTAACTAAATTATTGAACATATGATGTTCAAAAAAAAAAAATTACTGAACATATGACTATTTCATTGTACTTTGATGATGACACTTTTGTTCCAACCTCTACACTTTCAGTGTTGTTTTTGTTCTATTTCGACCGAACTACGTGAAAGGTACATCATTTATAACATGATGCGCAAATAATCATAGCATGACCATTCATGGTTAACTTACTTTTTGTTTAATGCCCACAAGCCTAAATACATAAAACAAACATCAAACAAGAAAGATTAATTCCACAAAGACAAATGGAAGTAGTAGTATCAACATATCTTGTATTATATTCATGCCATTGATGCTGTATAGGCCGGTTTAACTTGCAACTTGTCATATTCAAGTTTCTATTCGTTTTTTGTACTATTTATGATCCAATGTTCACTGCATTAGAAATGTCACTAAACAGAAATAACGATGAGTCTCTCACCACCATTTGCATTTCCTGCCAACTTGTTACCGGATGAAGCGAGTCCAGAATGGATGAACAAAGCCGACAATGCATGGCAGTTAGTAGCAGCAACACTAGTAGGCCTTCAAAGCGTCCCAGGGCTAATGATCTTGTACGGTGGTGCGGTCAAGAAGAAATGGGCAGTGAACTCCGCTTTCATGGTATTGTATGCTTTTGCAATGGTTCTTGTTTGTTGGGTTTGTTGGGGATACCATCTTTCTTTTGGTGATGAGTTGATTCCTATATGGGGAAAAGTCGATATTGCTCTTGAGCAGAAGTACCTTCTCGAACAAGCGTACCTAGGAATGTTCCCGAATGCATCCATGGTGTTTTTTCAGTTTGTGTTTGCAGCAGTTACTTTGATTTTGTTAGCGGGTGCGGTTTTAGGACGGATGAATTTTTACGCGTGGATGTTGTTTGTTCCACTTTGGTTAACATTTTCTTACACATTTGGTGCATTCACTATTTGGTCTGCAAAAGGCTGGCTTAGTAAACTGGGAATTATCGACTTTGCGGGTGGTTATGTTATCCATTTGTCTTCAGGAGTCGCTGGTTATACTACTGCTTATTGGGTATTTCTTGCATTCCTAATACTTTCAGTGTTTCTTTTTAGGATTTGTTTTTTTTTTGCTTAATATCAGTGTACTCTTTTAACTGTCCCCTGTACATTCAAGTCACTAAAATATGGTTGTGTCCCATTTCGGTAATTTCGTAAACTGAATTCAAGTGAAATGATAAAAATTGGACAGAGTCATCTTTAGATGGCTCGGGTGTACAAATTATCTTTTAATGGTTAGGCTCTACAAAAGAGAGTACAATGACAATAATGACACAATGAAAGATGACTTTCTAATTTCAGTAAGTATAAAAATCCGATTGTCTAATCAGGTTTTCTACAGGTGGGTCCCCGCTTGACTACTGATAGGGAGAGGTTTCTACCCAACAACATCATTATGATGTTGGCAGGTGCCGGTCTGTTATGGATGGGCTGGACCGGGTTCAACGGTGGAGCCCCCTATGTCGCTAGCCTTGATGCTTCCTTAGCCGTGTTAAACACTCATGTTTGTGCAGCTACAAGCCTCCTCACGTGGCTCATCTTAGACATAATTATCTTCAAAAAACCTTCAGTCATTGGTGCAGTAAATGGTATGATCACTGGTCTAGTTTGCATCACCCCAGCAGCCGGGGTGGTGCAAGGACACGCAGCGATCATAATGGGAATATGCTCGGGCTCCATCCCATGGTTCACGATGATGATCGTGCAAAAGAAATACACACTACTTCAGAAAGTAGACGACACAATGGCAGTCTTGCACACACATGCCATTGCCGGAATATTAGGTGGGATTTTTGCAGGCCTATTTTCCGAGCCTCATTTATGCAAATTATTTTACGGGGGTGAAAATAAATACATGGGCTTATTTCGAGGGTTGCGCCTTGGGACATCAGAAAGTATTCGTTGGGGGATTAGACAAATGGAGGTACAAGTGGTTGGGATTTTGTTTGTTGTGGTGGTAAATGTTGTTATAACAAGTTTCGTGTGTTTGTTTGTGCAACTAATCGTGCCTTTGAGGATGACATACGAGGATTTGGAAGTAGGAGATGAGGCGGTTCATGGTGAAGAAGCTTATGCTATTTGGGGACAAGGAGAAAAAAATGAGACACCGAGGTACTCGAGTTATTATAATGATATCGAAACGCCAAGTAAGGTTGGCTTAAGTTCGATTGAAATGCAAGTAGATTAACGGTCTTTCAGCAATGAAACTATTTTTGATGATATTGTCAGATAGGTTGTTTCTTGTAGGGTTACTCGAACAAAATGCTAAAGATTGTATATAAAATTTATCATCTCTAGCTCTCTTGTCTGTTGTATAACCTTGTTTGAATAAAATACTGTACAACAGCAATTGACATATACCAAATTGATTATTTTGTATACAACCAAAAACCAAAAAGAAATACCTTGCAAATGGTTGTCATGACCAGAAAATGGTCGAGCGTGAACTCTATGATGGACTGCAAAAACAGGTAGCAAAATCACTTCTTGTTGCCTTCAAGATATCTAACCCCTGAAAAACCACATCGAGTTTGGTATTATTTGATCAGAGAACCATGAAAAGTAAATTAGCCTTTGGCCCAGTGGTATTAGCAGACCCTTACACCCATTTAAAGGTAGAAGTTTCAATTCATTTGCTTACGAAGTTACAAATGTGTCAACTTGGCTTATCTTTCATCTCTAACGGGTTGAATGGGTAATATAAAAGATTTATTTATGCATTAGACCTCCTACATTTAGTTATCAAATATTAGAGTAGGATTGTTTTCTAAAGCATTTATTATTCGAGTGTTATTAAACAAATAAAATTTTGTAGCTATTTATAACAAAGTTATGAAAAATTTAGATAAAAACTGTTTCAGACCACTCGTTCTGACCCAAACCACTTATTATTTGTTATCCATCGCAAACCACCCATTTTGCCACCTTAGTACAAATTAGACATCACATGGACAAAATCATACATTTCTTGGTAGAAATTAGCAACTTAAAGCAACAATAAGTTTTTGCAATTTCTAAAAAGTACTAACAGTCATTTAGATGGATAAAAGCATATAATACAATCACATGATATAAAGTAGCACAGGCTCACCTCCAACGCTCCACGAGAAACAAATCCATCTATGAAAATATCGCCTATGTGCCTGAGTGCAAGGATTAAATATACAATCAATCAACCACACTGACTGCCATCTAGAGTCGAAGTGGTCAAAACATTGTACTAATCAGCTTGTTCTCAACAAAAAGCTGCCATCATTGACTCATCCCCTTTGACTTTACCCGTAACAAGAATATCATACGTTTTATCATCTGGTACAAGACCTCTATCTAGCATCTCATCATGCAATTTAAACGCCTCTAACAAATTCCCCTCCCTAAAATACCCTCCAATCAATGAATTATAAATAACTACACTAGGTACAATACTCTTTTTATCCATCTCTTCCAAGATTTTACGCGCATTCTCAAGTTGACCTTTATGACAAAGACCATTGACCAAAACTGAATATGTAATCACATCCGGTACTATATTCTTTGCAAGCATCTCAGTATACAAATCGGAAGCAGACACGATTTTCCCCGATTTTAGTAACCCATCAATCAAAGTAGTGTAAGTGTGCAAATCACATAAAATTCCCTCATTGACCATCTTCTTGTGAAAGTCAACAGCTTCTTCTATGTTATCAAGATCCCGAAATCCGCTTATCATACTATTATAAACTGCAGTAGTCGGAGATAATCCAGCTTCATAAAGTTCATTAAAGATATCACGAGCCCTTCCCATGTCTCTGATTTTACGAAATCCATCAATTAGAGCACCATAAGCCGTAACATCTAATTCAAGACCTTTGCTTTTCATCTCGTTCCTCATTTTCAAAGCAAGATCCATGTTTTTGCATTTGCAAAACCCGTGAATCAAAGAGGTGTACGTCACAACATTAGGGGTGATCCCAGCTTCATGCATTTCAGTAAAAACCGACAATGCAGAATTAATATTTCCCTCTTTAACAAACCCGTCGATAATACTATTATATGTCATACACGTTGGATTAAAACCTTTTTCCACCACTTTCTTTAAAATGCTACTAGCCTCCGTTGTTTGGCCAACTTTGCACAAACCATTGATAACAATATTGAACGTATAGTCAGTAGGAAGAAACCCTAAGTCAACCATTTGGTCAAAGATACCTAAAGCTTCCTCACTTTTACCTTTCCTAAAATACCCATCGATCAAAATACTATACGTGATGACATTAGGTTTATAACCCTTTTCTTGCAATGTGTTAAACAAATCTAATGCCACATCCATATTTCCGCTTTTACACTGGCCATGTATAATATTATTATATGAAACAATATTGGGCGATACACCATCTATCGACATTTTATCCAACAAGTCACTAGCTTCTTTCACTTTATCTAATTTACAAAGGCCTGAAATAATATTATTGTAACTAAACACATTGGCAATACCAGTTTCAACCGCTTCATGAAATAGCTTCATCGCTTCATCAACATAACCAGATTCGAAAAATCCAATTATTAGAGTATTGACATTGTAAACATTTGGTTTGATACCTTCATTTTTCATACGTGTATACAACTCAAATCCCTTTTTAGTATCTCTATTGTTGAAGCATCCTTCAATCAAAACCGAGTAAGTAACCCTATTCGGACAAAGACCATCTTCAACGATCTTATCAAATAAATCCAAAGCTCTACGAAGATCCCCTTTAGCACAATATCCCTTCATAAGGCTCGTGGCAGCCACCACATTCACACGAACCCCACTACTAATCATTTCATCTTTTAACCTTAATGCCTCCGTCAAACATCTCTGCTTTATACAAGCTCCAATTACGTTCGTGTAAGTTCCTTCAGAAGGAACCCATCCTTTATCCTTCATCTCACTTAATAACCCACAAGCAGAAATAGCATCTGGTTTCTTGCAAACCGCATAAATCACAGTACTATAGGTCATTGCATCGAGTTTAACCCCACTAGCCTTAGCATCCCAAAAATACTGTCCCGCCTCATCAACTCTACTGTCTTTCAAACACCCACGGATCATAACTCTAATCGTCGCACAATCATAAGGAATCCCCAATCTAACTACATCACCAAACACATCTCGAGCTTCAGCAATCCTACTATTCCTAACCAACGCATTCAAAAGAACATGAACATACGAAACACACGGAACAACATTGTTCTCCACCATTTTCCCAAAACAAACAATAGCATCATCAAACCGACCTGACCTAACCAAACTACACAGCAAATAATTCACTACCCTACTACTCAAATCATGACCAAAATCAAATTTTTTCGCAGTGCTCAAAATTTGCGGCACAAGATCACTTGACCCATTATCCGAAAACCCGAAAACACATTTCTTAATCAAATCTTTAGCAGTTCCATAAAATGTATCCCTATGCATTAAAATATGAATAAGTACAATAAAAGGCTCACTAAACTCATTATCCAACACAACCCCTTTTTTCGAAGCCGAATTAAAACGCTCCAAAGCTAAAAAAGGATCATTTTTATAATAAATTAACAATTCTGTGACATGGGTTTTGTTCAAAAGTGGATTTTTTGAAAAGGGTTTTTCAGGTTTTGAATTTAGGGGTTTTTTGAGATTTATGTTTTCCAAATTGGGGTCATTTCTGGTCGAAATTTGAGATTCTAAAATACGGGTTTTGTTCAAAATTAAATCTTGTGAAATGGGTTTGTCAGATTTTGATGAAAATGGTGAAATGTGAAGTTTTGTTGGGTGGGATCTAATAAGTTTTGTTGTTTTCATGTTTGTTTGATGATTTTAGTGAAGTGTTTTTCTGCATAAATTTGTGTGGGTCGATAAACCCTATTTTTGTTCAATTGTTTTCTTTCTTTTGTGCCCTTGTGTTTTGGAAGAGTTGCAGCTAATGCCCTTGTTGACTTGGTTTAAGTCTGCATACTAAGGGTGCGTTTGTTTGAGAGGTTTTTGACTTGTGGAATGAAATGATAGCTTATGTTGGTTGTTTGGTATACATACAGATATTTAGGGTGCGTTTGTTATGTATCTTTTGCATTTAAGGAATGCAATTACAGAAGAAGTAATTGTTTGGATTGAGGGGTTGACATTGAAAACAGTAAATAATACCCATAGAGAAGGGTTTCTACGAAAGACATATGGCTAAGGGGGTGTTTACTTTTTGCTTAATAGGCCCTTTGGTAACATTTCCTTTCCCATTTAGGATTGGTTTTTGTTTCTTTATTGCTTATTACATATAGATATCCTAACTGTGAAGGACTGTAAAAAACCCACTCTTTCCTATCTAGGATACAATAAAGACCAAACATACCCTTCATATATTCTATTTCACTTTTCATCAACAACATTCAACTGCCACAATTTAATCCTCCCTCACCATTACTTCCTTCCCGCCGACCTCCATCACCACCGGCGCTACTCATCACCAGTTCCTTCCCACCGACTTCCACACCATCCTCGACCTCTATCTCGTCGACATCTTTCTCGTCACAGTTTTGTTTCTTCCCCAATGCTCACTTCTTCACTCATATGTCACATTCCTCAAGGTTTTTATTGTTTGATAAAAAGCTTCAACTTTCATTAATGGTGGAATAATAAGTATGAAGAAGATGGTTACCAAATAGAGAGGTTTTGTTTTATAATATTTTTTGGTCAAAAGAAAACAAGGCAAGATCTGTGATTTATCGATATGTCATCATGGGTTTTCATGAATTTTGTGTTCCACATACATATTCTTTAGGTTTCTAGATTTTACTTGAATATTAGCAAAGCCTGTAGATCTGGTTCCATATACAAATCGAACATGGATATATAAGAAAATGGATGACTGATGATGGAATGTATAAAGGTTAAAAAAGTAATTTACTTTATTAGTGTTTGTGATTAAGCAAGAAAAAGAAACACAATATTTTCATAAATGATGAGTTGCAAATAAGGATCATTATGCAAAAAGATACCCTTACCAAACATGTAAGAAAAAGAAACATGACCTAAGTGACTTTTGTGAAATTTAATAGACAATCATCGAAAAACGTGCAAATATAAATCTGTGATGTTTTTTTCTTATTTTTTTATTGCTTTTTTTACCGTTTGCTAGTAAGATTTTATTTGCTTGTTTTTAATTTTAATATAAAAATAATCATAAAACATAATTTTAATCTTTATTTCAATATACAAAATAAACAACTTTAATACAATCATAAACTTTCTTTTTCATACTTTTTTTTCAAACCAATTTCAAATCTTAAACTCAATCTAAACCCATCATCAAAACAAACGGACCCTTAAGGCCTTTTTGTTTAGCTTATGGGGATAATTTAGGATTTGGGCTTGTCTAGAATCCAAAAATATAGATTGGATATAAACAAGTTCGCCCACACAAATATTTGTAGTGAAAAAATATTTAAAAGAAGAGAATGAGATAGTTGACCAAAGATCATAAAGAAAGAGTTGATATGATGTCACGTCTCATTGTCAAATATTTTATACAAAGCATTTGCTAAACCCCACTATATAGGCTAGGATTTGAAGATGCTGGAAAATTGTACTTTTAGTGGGCCTATTATGACTCAAACTGTGAACCAAACATTTTTAATGAGTCATATTTCATTATTTTTGTTTTGATCCTCGCATAACAAACGCACCCTTATATGAAGTAATGAAATGAATTATAAGGGCCCGTTTGTTTGATGGAGTTCATAAGTAAATATTAGGATTAGGTTGATAAAAGCTATTTGGTTGGAGGGGTTAGGTTTTTAAAAAGGACATCAATACCATTAAAATAGGGTTCTTCAAAACATGACAAGAAGGGTGAGGCTATCATTAATTTTTATTTTATTTTCTCTTTCTTCTAAAAATATGTATCGTGTGTAAAGTTATGAAAATATCTTTAGTTTATTAATTTTATTTTCAAAGTATCAAATCCTTAGATAAGCCAAACAACGTTTTTTATTTAACTATTCTAAATCTTATGTCTGTCGTTTATTAATCCAATACTACAGTGAATTCTACTTTTAAACCAAACGGGCCCTAAATTCTCATACCAAGTTGTCGTGGTAGAGTTCCACTCATTCCTTCCTAACAACAATTTTCCACCACAATTTTAGTATTTCTCTCTTCATTTGTTAATATTTTTTGTTTTTTATTCAAAATAACACAACTAACTATACAATATTTAGTAACAAAATAAATTTAATATTTAATTAAATACATAATTTTTCATTTTCTCTCTCCACTTTTTCATTAATACCAATACCAATTCTTAATAGCGTTTAAAAAACCAAATGGCCTCTAAAATGATTTATCATCACATGCATACCTTTTAATAAATAAAAAGAAAAGAAAAGGCCGTTTTAATATTAAAAAAAACTCGCAGCCTTCACGGTCGGCTTTCCAACTATGAGCTTGAGCTCACGTCGAGATGCCCGCAATGGTAGCACCGATGCCAACCATGGTCCACCCTAAGACTTTAGTATTACGGATTCTCAAGTAAATCACTGGAGAAAGAGCAATTGTTAAATATCAGTTCAGTTTTAACAATACACAAAATTGATAGAGCCTATATTCTCTTAAAACCCCTAATCAATCAAAATTTACTACGTATATTTATTTATCTCTCTAATGTGTGTTTAGTTGTACATGACTTGTGTTTAGTTGCACCTGAAGATAGATTATAGATGCATATTCTTGCTCAATAGAAGATCATAAATGCATTTATATCATGTATCTAAAATCATTGAAGCCAACATTCACGGAAAAAACACCATCACTTGTACCGAAGACTCAAATAACAACAGGTGACTCGAAATATCTCCACATGTACTAAGTAACTACTACACAAGTATCATAATTCATGAATTTGTCATACAAACAAAACCAAAGTGTGGTATAGGCTATCCATACTTCTCAAGTGCCTTTCTAAAAAAAGTAATCTATCAATACAACTTGAACACTTCAAACCATATATTGAAGGACTCGACATATGACAAATGAGCAAAATCTTTATGATACACGTGGTTCTCGTTTTAGCTTCATAAACAAGTCCTCGAGATAAGAAATACAAGAACTTCCTTAGGAGTAGCTCTGCCAGCTTTGACTGAATGACTATGGGTCACTAAATAGATAACGGAGCAGTGGAGCAACCACCGCTACACTTAAATTGTTTCCCAGCAATGCATACCTGCAGAAAGAGAACATCACGTATTATCCCTTAAAAACCAATGTAGATATCGACTTCATCTATTCTGTGAGAACTACAATTTCAGTTAATACAAAATCTTAGAATTTTTTTGATTTATGGGAAATGTGAAGATTTATTAGCACCAAAAATAACACATTACTTTTTCAAGGAAACATGATCAAAAAGCTTTTGATTCAACTAGTGTTCAAAACAGAAAATACAAGAAAACTTATCTCTTCTTCTTTCTTCACATTGTCATTCACAATCACTACATTTCCTATACAACCTTTATGGAGGACATTAAGTATTTCCAGATTGTAGAATATCCTAAATCCCAAAAGCTTTAGCCTCATGATTGTTGGGAACCACTTGTTGGATTAACATTTTCCGCCGATGAAGGTGGTTTAATCACCTAGACATCCATGACAAGCATCATTCAAAGCAATGGCCTAGTTGCCCAAACAATGAACTACTGTTCCTGTATGAGGATATCACAATAAGACACTCTGCAGTTGCCACTCACACTCAGAGAGAAATGTTTTTTATATGAAGCATGATTTGTCTGATCTTGATCTTTAGTCTCTGTTCGATTGTTCGATGATCCGGATCTTTTATTAGCTATATCTCTGCGAGCTTATGATTTTATAGGTTCTTTGATATTGACTATATGATATTTAAAATCTTTCCGATCGTTCTTACATTGCTCGAACCACAAAACTAAAAAATACAAACGTATGGGTTGTGTTTTGTGAGAATCAAAAAAAAATGTTAATATTCTTAAACATTTCATAATTTTATTTAAGCACAACTTTTCTTTGAACGTTTATTTAATTTTATGTTTTTATAAACAGAAAAGAAATAGAAATAGAGGGCCGTTCTAAAACAAAGAACTCGCAGCCTTCACGGTCGGCTTTCCAACCCGAGTTTAAGTCACGGAGATGCGGGCATTTGTTGCACCGATGCCAACCATTGTCCACCTGAGACTTTAGTACTATTACGGATGCTAATGTTAATCACTGGGAGAAGAGCAAAGTGTTATGAATTACATTTAAGTGTTAACAACGCACAAAATTGATAGTGCCTATATTATCTTAAAACCGTAATCAATCAAAAATTTCTTGTTTTCTATTTATTCTTTTTCTATTATGTGTTAGTTGTACACAAATTGTTTAAAAGGCACGCCATAGAGCTGCAAAGGGCGTCGCCAGGGTGAGCGTAGCCTCCACGTTTCGAATGGGGGACATTGGCGTTGGCTTTGGGAGAGTTCGCGGTGGGACAAGGCCTTGAAAATGCAGGTAAAGGCGCAAGGGCAAGGCAGCATGACGAGTTTGTTGAAGGGTTTAAGCGTATTTACTAATATTTGAGAGTGAAGACTTGGATTTTACTAATATTATTTTGGATGTACAGTCTCGCGTTTTCACTATATTAATGATAAAATATGATATAATTATAAATATTTGTTGCCGCCTTAAAAACACCAATGCGTAGCTCACGCTAAAGCTTGAAGATTGGCTATGTCAGTCACGCACTACCTACGCTATCTATAACCTTGGTTTGAAATGACTGGGTTTAGTTGCTACATGCTAAAAGGAGGGATCGCTACTTCATTAATGTTCGTAACCTTACTTGCTTAATAGAAGATTCATAGATACAGTGTATATCTTGTATCTTAAAATCATGGATGCCAAATTTCACGGGAAAAAAACACCATCACTGTACGAAGACTCACATTAACAGGTGACTCGAAATATCATCACATGTACTACGATTACTACTACATACGAATCATGATTAATGTATTTAATGTACGTGTTAACCATATGCTATTACTAGATCCAATCCGTTGCGTACCCGTAGTTACTTGGTTACCTAGATGTTAAATCCCAACAACAACTTGAACACTTCAAACCATATATTGAAGGACTCGACATATGACAAATGAGCACAATCTTTATGATACATGTGGTTCTCGTTTTAGCTTCATAAACAAGTCCTCGAGATAAGAAATACAAGAACTTCCGTAGGAGTAGCTCTGCCAGCTTTGACTGAATGACTATGGGTCACTAAATAGATAACGGAGCAGTGGAGCAACCACCGCTACACTTAAATTGTTTCCCAGCAATGCATACCTGCAGAAAGAGAACATCACATATTATCCCTTAAAAACCAATGTAGATACCGACTTCATCTATTCTGTGAGAACTACAATTTCAGTTAATACAAAATCTTAGAATTTTTTTTTATTTTATGAAAATGTGAAGATATATTAGCACCAAAACACCCATAACTTTTACAAGGAAACAAGGATCACAACAAGCTTATGATTCAACAGTGTACAAAAACAGAAAATACAAGACAACTAATACTTCCTTCATTCTTCACATTGTCATTCACAATCACTACATTTCCTATACAACTTTAGAGACATTAAGATAATTCCAGTGTAGAATCATCCTAAATCCCAAAGCTTATAGGCCTCATGATTGTTGAGACCACTTGCATGGATTACATTTCCGCCATGAAGGCTGGATCATTATCCTAACTGCAGCTACTCCTCACAGCAGGATAATCACCTAGACATCCATGACAAGCATCATTCAAAGCAATGGCCTTGTTACCCCAATCAATGAACTACAGTTCATGTATGAAGGCTATCAAAAGACACTCTGCAGTTGCCACCTCACAGAAAGAAATGTTTCCTTATATGAAGCATGATTGTCTGATCTTGATCTTAGAATCTTACGATTTTACGATGATCCGGATCTTACATAGGATCTTTGCAAGCTTAAGATTTTATAGGATCTTGATCTTGACCATATGATATTAAAATCTACTCCAATCTGATCTTACATTTCTCGAACCACAAACTAAAAAACTACAAACTTATGGGTTGTGTTTTGTAGAATCAAAAAAACATGTTAATCTTCTTAAACATTTCATAATCATAATTTAAGACAACATTTCTTTGAAACGTTTATATAATTTTATGTTTTTATAAACAAAAAGAAAAAGAAAGGGCCGTTCTAAAAAAAAGAACTCGCAGCCTTCACGGTCGGCTTTCCAACCACGAGTTTAAGCTCACGCCGAGATGCCGACAATGGTAGCACCGATGCCAACCATTGTCCACCCTGAGACTTTAGTACTATTACGGATGCTCAAGTAAATCACTGGAGAAAGAGCAATTGTTATGAATATCAGTTCAGTTTTAACAATGCACAAAATTGATAGAGCCTATATTATCTTAAAACCCCTAATCAATCAAAATTTACTACGTATATTTATTCATCTTTCTAATATGTGTTTAGTTGTACACAATGTTCTAAAAGGCACGCCTTAGAGCTGCAAAGGCGTCGCCAAGGCGTGAGGCGTAGCCTCCACGTTACGAAATGGGGACCTTGGCGTTGGCTTTGGGAGTCGCGTGGGACAAGGCGTGAAAATGCGGGCAAAGGCGCAAGGCATGACGAGTTTTGTTGAAGGGTTTAGGGTATTTACTAATATTTGAAATTTGAGCTTGTATTTACTAATATTTTGGATTTGAGCTTGGATTTACTAATGTTTATCACTCATATAATTATAAAATATGATATAAATCTATAAATATTTGTTGCCGCCTTAAAAACACCATGCCGCTACGCCTCACGCTAAAGCTTGAAGCTTGGCTATGTCGTCACGCCACACCTCACGCTATCTATAACCTTGGTTGTACATGACTTGTGTTTAGTTGCAACATGGCTAAAAGGAGGGATCGCCTACCATCATTAATGTTCGTCACCTATACTTGCTTAATAGAAGATCATAGATACATTTATATCATGTATCTAAAATCATTGGAGCCAACATTCACGGAAAAAACACCATCACTTGTACCGAAGACTCAAATAACAGGTGACTCGAAATATCTCCACATGTACTAAGATACTACTACATAAGAATCATGATTCATGAATTTGTCATACAAACAACACCAAAGTGTGTGGTATAGGCTATCCATACTTCTCAATTGCCTTTCTAAAAAAAGTAATCTATCAATACAACTTGAACACTTCAAACCATATATTGAAGGACTTGTACATAGACAAATGAGCAAAATCTTTATGATACACATGGTTCTTGTTTTAGCTTCATAAACAAGTCCTCGAGATAAGAAATACAAGAACTTCCATGGGAGTAGCTCTGCTATCTTTGACTGATGACTATGGGTCACTAAATAGATAACGGAGCAGTGGAGCAACCACCGCTACACTTAAACTGTTTCCCAGCAATGCATACCTGCAGAAAGAGAACAGCACACATTATCCCTTAAAAACCAATGTAGATACCGACTTCATCTATTCTGTGAGAACAAAAATTTTCAGTTAATACAAAATCTTAGAATTTTTTTTTCTTTTGATGAAAATGTGAAGATATATTACCACCAAAACATCCATAACTTTTACAAGGAAGCAAGGATCACAACAAGCTGATGATCCAACAGTGTACAAAAACAGAAAATACAAGACAACTAATACTTCATTCTTCACATTGTCATTCACAATCACTACATTTTCTATACAACATTACAACTTTAGAAACATTAAGATAATTCCAGTGTAGAATCATCCTAAATCCCAAAGCTAATAGGCCTCATGATTGTTAAGACCACTTGCATGAATTACATTTCCTCCATGAAGGCTAGATCATTATCCTAACTGCAGCTACTCCTCACAGCAGGATAATCACCTAGACATCCATGACAGGCATCATCCAAAGCAATGACCTTGTTACCCCAAATAATGAACTACAGTTCCTGTATGAAGGCTATCAAAAGACACTCTGCAGCTGCCACCTCACAGAAAGAATTTCGATAATCCATATCAGGCATCATTGAATACATCTAGGGCCCAACCATCTCTATACCTCCCAGCCATTATACAATCATACAATGATCCCTACTGCAACAATTTAGACCATGCTACTGTATATCTTTGACTCTATTCATCTTAACATTCCATCTATCTTCCACTTTTTTTTATCTGCATTGAGTTTTCTAACTCTTAAACTAATACAATAACATCAATTTCGATATTTAACACGCCCTAAAATGCGAACAACCAATGTCATGAAACTAATACAATAACATCAATTTCTTTGCAATGGCAATGATAAAATATATGTGTATCTGTATCAACATATTATTCGGAAAAGAATGATACAATTTTCAAGGGGTTGTATTTCACTTTCGAGAAACTAGCGTTCACTTTAAATCCCACGAATATTTTTTAAATGTGTTTAGAGACAGAAAAAGGGTGCAATGAAATGAAGAAGTTGGTCAAATTTGATGAGTGTCAGGACAGTTCTCGTTTGACTCA
This sequence comes from Tanacetum coccineum, assembly GCA_026074375.1. Lineage (NCBI taxonomy): Eukaryota > Viridiplantae > Streptophyta > Magnoliopsida > Asterales > Asteraceae > Tanacetum > Tanacetum coccineum. The sequence goes on along the minus strand of BQNB010065288.1, from coordinate 3,932 downwards.
TGAAAGTCACACAGCATGGTTTTCAATTTGTAAAATAGTACGTATTTACCTGTTTTCTGATAAATAGAGTAACCTGTTATGTGCCTATGTTAAAGGAAAACAAACTACTATGAAACAAAATGCTTGTTGTTTAACTATGTCGAAAGCACTTGAAAAAGAGGATAAAACAGTCCAAATGTCAATACTTATTGTGTAGCAAAAGTCAAAGTAAACTCTCTGCTAAGAAGTAAGAACCGAGGGTGTCACTTAATTTAGAGGATGTAGATATCAGCATATAAGAGTCTGAGTCAGACTTCTAGTATACATCTATAAACTCGTGAATCTCATCCTTGACCATGCAGAAATGAGGGGTAAGAAAAGGCTCTACAAACATACCGTTGTCGAAGGGTTACATGTTCCGGAAACTCGAATTCCTTGGGGAAAGAATGCAAATTGGAAACCTATAAAAATAGTTTCCTTAGTAACTTGTGATATAATGCCAATAAGGACTAAAGAAGAACATTATGTATCAAAGAATATACATGCCTCTCTAGGGGTAAAGTATCTTAGGCATAGATCCTCCAGTGATGTTTTGTCTCTTACCGTAGGCTGCAAATAGACAATTCGGAAGAAAGTCCGCATATATGATTGCAATAGCCCAAAAATGAAAGTCAAAGAAATCATACTAGGTAACAAGAATAAGTTGGAATGAAATATTTTTGAATCATTGTCCTTCACTTGTCAGTGCAAATTAACCATGTTTTTAAAGACCAGAAAGGACACCATGTGTTTCAAGAATGACTAGTTTTAGTAAACTTGTACACATGTAACTGCAAAACGAACAAATAACTTGGTACCTTTCGTCAAAGAATGCAGATGATTGCTAAGGTGGTATATATTTGAATTTTCAAAAGAATGATGGTTTTCTTTTTAACAAAAAAAATTACTATGAAGTTGTAGAAATTTACCATAATGGTCGCCAAAAGGGAGCCGGTGCCCTTCACATAGCGATAATAACTCTTTGTGAAACAACAACAGCGTTGTGAATCAGGATAGACAATATCTATACCTTGTTAAGGAGTAAGATTTTGCATCGAGGAGCCAAACATGGATTAAAACAATTTCAAGGTTATACGTATGTATAAGAAACAGATCGCTTAATATCAAGGATACCCATGGCACTCCCCCATCTTTCGCTCAAGCTCGAGGGAACAAAATACTGATTTAAAGAACCTTCATCTGAAAAAGTATTCTCCGTGGGGTTTCCAAATTCCAAAAATCTTTCTATGGGAAGGCATGTTTGTAGCATCTCGTCAGAAATACTTGTTTTGCCGTCAAATAACGGTTCTGGGACGCGAATAAGCTGTCCATTAAACTCGGGTTTGAAAAAAGACGACGGCTTTCTTTTTGCCTGCAAACATAAATAAAACATGCAACTAAATTAAAAATTCTAGAGATATTTCATGTATAATAAAACTGACATACCAGGCAAAAGTAACGGGGACGAGAATACGGGACACCAAACTGCAGTGGACTTAATATAAACTCCTGTGTCACGAATTGGTTTTCCTCGAGTATCTGAACCATCATTTGATGTGTATCAGATGTCTGAAACAAAACAGCACCTTAGTAAACAAACAATGTATCAGTCAATATAAAAATATCACAACTTGAAATCAAAATCTAATTCTAAACCTCAAATCCGACAACATTCTCAACAAAGAGCATGACAGGAGGTTGCATCAGTTGTGGTATGATTTCAAGGATTGTAAGAAACGAGGAGGCCCGTGCATCAGCAGATTGTTTCTGAAGACCTAAATAACAACTTTAGCTCGAGAATATACTAAATTCAATGTTACGATCAGAATGTAACAAACATTACCTTGTCGGGTATATGGCTGACATGGCGGAGAAAGAAGCCAAACATTAGCCCGGTAACGATCAAGATCAGCAGCAGTCAATGTCTGAATATTACCCTATATTCACCACATCCACAAAGAACAAAAATAACTATCTGCAACAATATATAACATTCTTAGGGTGTTTGAGATTGGTTATTTATTTGTTTATTTGCTTAATGTGTTTTCTCTATGCTTATAATTATTATTTTAAATTGCTTATTCACTCTTTAATCAGCAGCTTGTTAAGAAGATGCATTAAGCCGATAATAATCTAAACAGGGGATTGTTTGAGATTGCTTACTTTAAGTGCTTATCTGTTTAAAAAATAAGCAAGTGATAACCAACTTATTTTCAAATGCTTATTTTCCCCCAATAATGTAGATAAGCAGCTATACCCGGATACTCAAAACTGCTTATTAACTTTAAGAAATAGGCAGATAATAAAATAAGCTAAAAACAAGCAATCCCAAAAAACTTGGTTGGTACCTGCATATCTGCTAATTTTAGAGTCAGAGTTTTTGTGATGCTTATATTTTTAGCTTATCGGCTTATCTCCAAGTGGAGGGCCAACTAACCAATCATTCCAAACACCGTAAAAAAACTAAGTTGTTCTAGTTATAAGCGTAAGCGTAAAAAACTAACCAATCCCAAACACCGTGTAAATAAACAAGGTAATCTTATTAGCAAATGTATAATTGTATCTTTAAATAAACAATTCTAATTTGATGACACACCTGGAATGGACGATGGGCAAAATTATGTTGATAAACATCGTTAGCTAAGTCGTTTATATCGAAAGCTTGGACCATTTTTGCATTCACTCCAGCTTCCATAGCTGAATATCTCTGTTTAATTTCACATGTCTCATATGTTATATATATATTTATATAAAAAAACAATGAAACAAGTATATGTAAATTTTAACTGGGTTACCATGCCACCAATGCCACTGTAAAATTCCAGCACTCGCCATGGCTGCTGTTGTTGGTCTTCCATCAGGAGATTCAAATAATTAATCTGCAGTTTTTAGGGGTTTAGACTTTGACATCACATAAACTAAACTATATGCAACTTACACTTTTTACCCATAAACATTACCTTCTTTCTAAAAGTAAATATACACTAGTCGTAAGGTGTGCACAGTTCAGTTTGAGTCGGTTTTTGGCTAAAACCGAAACATTCGGTTTTTATAGAACCTAAAAGCGAAACTGATCGTTTTTATCGATTCATTTTTTTATCGATTTCGGTTCAGTTTTTAACCATTTATATTTGGTCGTGGTCAATTTTTACCAACAAACTTGTTATATGTATATGCAAGACAATTGGCTATTATTTTTTAATTTTGTATTAATTTAAGTTTAATAATGTTATCCCAAGTCTTTACACATACACACATATAGATGAAACGCACACACTCACAAGTCAAACACATAGTATGATCATTGTCGAATACATATTGATATATTGTCAAGTAAGCACACATACACGTCGAGCACACGAATAAACGTTAAAACATATATGTTACAAAATCATCCATAAAATGAATATGAATTTGTAAATTTGATTCACTTACTCATTTGTTTATATCATATTAGATATATATTATTATATAATAAAATCGGTTCGGTTCGGTTATTATGGTTCAGGTTTTTGATAAAACCCGAAATCGAACCTTGGTTTTTGGAAAAGTAAAAATCGAACCATCGGTTTTTAGTTTCGGTCGGTTATTTCGGTTTGTTTTTTTGGGCTTTTGATTTGGTTTCAGTTTTTTTATTATAAATATGTATATAAACAATCTGAATACTAATGTGATTGCGTAAATAATTAAATATTTGTAGACAGATTATTTAAACCCTAATTATTCCGAATGTTTTGTATAAATGTATTTGCTCTTCAATTTATCGCGTATTATCTTGAATTTATCGATTAGTTTGGCTATCGAATTTAATGTTCGTATATAAATTCAAGCTTTTCGAGTCGAGCTCATTAAAGCTCGCCAAGCTATCAAGTCAAGCTCAAACCTAACTTATAATTTTCGAGCCTAGCTCAAGC